>FAPJ01022501.1:1602-11755 GCA_001485985.1 Heliconius ethilla aerotome | reverse complement strand
CTGACAATTCCACCCTGTATATACGAGTATTTTGTATGAGGTAAGTAGAAGTGAAGAGAAAAAAAACAAAGGAACTACATATAGTTCCATCAGTCCACCAAACCCTATATACCTAAATATAAACCGAGTAGGAATAAATTCACAACCCTTATATGTACAGATATTATAATTTATATTTTTTAATATTAATATTCATTTTTTTATATATTTTAAAAGTAGAAAGTTAATTTAAAATATTTATTTTTCTCAGTAATCTGTCACTTTCTCTTTCCGCTTATTATAAGACAATGTGTGTGAAAAATCTCATTTTCTCGTTTTCATTATCATCAAATTATACTTGAATTTTGTATTGTTTTTAATTCACATTTTATATCGCATATAATAAAGAAGGGAAGGCATATGATACCAGATATCTAGGTTCAAGAAACTGTTCCCCCAATTTTATTTATAATTCCCTCAATTTTAATTATATTTAAATACAATGCTCTAATAATTTAGCACAAATGTGCCGTAATGGGGAACGGAGTGTTTTAACACTTAACACTAGGTTACCAGGATCCCTCTGCATATCTTGCAATGTGCGGGTACAGTTTGAAGCTAAAGAATACCTGTATAAACTTTACTTTAATATAATATAGTTGTTTATTCAGTCAACTTTTTTCGAATTTACCTTGAAATTTTTCTTTTTCTGCATAGTATATGTCAATCATTGTAATAAATATAGATAATTTATTAATGAATGTAAACATCAACTCTTGGTCAAAACCCAAGATTGGCATCTGTAGGACAAGTTTTTATTTATTACTATTATATGGACATTAGTGTTAAAGAAGTCATTATTTAAAAAAAATAATAAAATAATGATCATTAACCCATAGTGAATAATGTAAATGCATTTGTTCGTAACTTTTTTAAAAATAATGTATTTTTTTAGTATTATTTATTATACGGATACTTTAATTTATTTATCCATGATATGTTTACGATGTTATTAAATAGTTTAATATAGTAATTAGTATTGTAGGCAGACGGAATGTAGTGTGAAGACACTCATTGTTCCACTTCCCATCTAATTGATCGATTGATTGAGTGCCTAATTATTTACACATTTATGTCTATATGTAAATAATCAAATTTTGAAAACATTAACTTTAGGTTTATGTCTAATAATGACACTAATAAAAGTGGAAAGCTAATTTAAACATAATTTCTCCATTAGAAAACTGATTATAGTCTAAGAGACTGATCCCGTTTACATCCGCTCTTGATCTCCATACAAATATAGCTTTAGTTAATTGTTATGTCTTAACTGTATTTACTTAGAAATGCTTATTCGATGTATAAATTAGTCAAATGACTAATGAAATTTTATAAATTTAATATATTTATTTAACATAAATGTATTTTATGTTAAATAATGTATTTTCAAATACATTAACTGAGCTGAAATTAAACTTTAACGGATTTTTTTTAATTAAAATTTAATTGTGTGGTTGAAAGAAGGAAAGATAAAATATTTTCTATTTATTTTTTTAAATATACTTTTAGCGAATCATTTAATTAACTAATTATTATAAATATTATAACTTTTAACTGTCATTGTGTTGATATTAAACGTCTTTAATATCAACTACTGAACGTCTTTACGTTTATTAGGTCCATATAAGTAGAGCAATAAAAATTAAGTGGTGTGCTAAGTACCATAGTGTGTGCCATTGTTTTTGTCACTATTAATAAAGAATTTATTATTAAGAATTTTTAATTAAATATATTTGCAACCGGGCCCTATACTCAAAATATTATAACATAATTATAATTAGCTTTACGTTTTATCCTACACCGCCGAGTTCTGGAGGCATTGCATGTTGAGCTACCAGAACGAAGAAATGAAAATATTAAATATTTTATTTTCTCGAGTGGGGATCGAACTCGCAACCAATCGCCTTTACAGTCATACACATATTTGCCCCTGCGCTACTACTGGCCTCCATAACATATTATTATTTATTTTATTTCATGAAATTCTAGAATCACGCATGACTAATAAAAAAAAAACAAATAATCTTCAACAATCATATCAAAGAAGACTTGAAATTTACTAAAACACAATATAAACATTGTTATTCTACAAAGAAATCAAAGTTTTTCGTAACAAAAGAACAAACAAACAGTCAAAAGGCTCGTTCTAAGCAGTGACATTTAGCGCAATCGGCTAAACTATCTGCATACATTAAAGTTAATAAAGCTTACAAGATACCTCGGTTTTCATTAACGAATCTGATATAGTACCGAGAATGCCCTTTTGTTTTTGTTAGATTTTTTATACTAATTAGTGTAATGAGGTGTTCGGGGGTTCCTTTTAAACTTTATTTTAACCAAGGTTATTCTATTTGACAAGTTATCTTAATTTGTAAATATTATTTTATTTTTTTAAAAGTAGAAAATGTGAAAAGTATAATTTTAAATTATTTTTAATAAAAAAAAATCTACATAAAAATAAAGTGATCGCAGTGAAAATGTATGTTCAGTAGCGCGGAGTTAATTGCCGTAAAATGCGGTGTTAAATGCCACCACCCAAGTTGGTTGGAAGTTGATAATCTTTCATTGAGGCTGCATTTAAAATAATTGAATAAAACATTAAACTTTTTACAAATGTTACATAAATACAGATTATACACTTAGTTTAGGCAGTATGTTTTAATACATTTAACATTTTATTTATTTATAACTCCAGTCAATTACGTCAATTTAAAAAGAAAAAAAATATACAAAGTCGATATAAACAATAAGTAATTCAATATTGTTAGTGTATATCGATAATTGGAACGGTATTCGTCCACTCCCATGTATTTGTTCTGTGGAATTTTTTAACCGCATATTTGGTTGTATCATAATTTCTTCGTTCGAGTTCTACCGTTGTTCGCTTATTTTTTTTTCATCTCAAGCCTTTTTCGATTATTCCACAGATAATTCCGTACAGTATCCTTAGTAAATATTTTATAATGTGTTCGAGGATTTTTTTTTATCTGTGAATTTAGCGCGCGGATCCATTTATTCAGCCTTAACTGGACGTGTTTCTTGTTCGTTGTGAATAAAGTTATTTGCATATTTAAGTTTATGTTTACATATGTACAAGAAATAAATACAAAATATAAGATCGTTGAGAATTTTAATAAGGACGAGTTTTATGAGAAAAGTAAATATTTTAAATATATGACATATATATAATTCAAATGCAAAAATAAAGAATATACTAAATCTTTTTTCTTTCCCATATTTTTTTAAATCCATTCTACAATAAGCTTGCAAAGAATGGCTTTAACAAACAACGTATTTAAATTATAATATTAATCGACAAGTATTTACATTGAGGGAGTGAATAGCATAATTTAGGCTGAATATTGGCGCGGGCCATCAGATAAAGGTATATCCGTACCGAATATCCAAGTACAAGTGAGTTGAAAATGTTAAATATATATATTTATTTATTATTAAAACAACATTTTGACAATCGAAATGTATATTCGACGATTCTCATTGTGGAAAAATAATTATTTTTTTCCCCCCGCTCTGACAAAACAGAGATTGTTTTAAGAATGAAAATATCTCAATAAAATGACGTTTACTCAATAAAGTGTCGTTAAATTGCATTACAATGATTTAAAAATTCAAATTTTATACATTTTATAATATAAAAAATATGCACAAAATAATAATACCATTATTTTATGAGAAAAAAAAAAATTAACCGCGTAGAATGGCGTCAGGATGTGTGACGCACCATCAACCTATATAAAAGACGTCCACGACCGCTCTGTGAAGAACGGAACGACAAAGAAGAAAGAAGAAGAAGAAAGAATGTTTAGTTACATAATTTTAAATAAAAAATCACTTATTAGTAACTTATCCACGCCAGTGTACATGAATTTCTCAGTAACAGTCAGGTTATCGGGGTCCATTTTGAAATGCTCTGGCGAATTATGGGAATATTTTAATTCGGCCTCAGTTATCAGTTGGTCGGTTGCTGTTTGCGCCCATTTATTTTAGTTTGCGCTTGTGAAATTATATAACTATCAATCTATTATTGTATACATGTTAAATGGAAAATTTACAAACATAAAAAAAGTAAATATATTTAAAAAAATAAATAAAGGCAACCAAAGATTAAAATATTTTTTTTGTAGAATCGTACCGACAACCATCGTTAAATCAGGCATCATCATAAATCATTATTTTGTATAATTCAAAGTATTTTCTGACATTGTTAGCAAAAATCTGCAATAAAATGTTCTCAGTGTTATTAAAACGTGGGCGTGAACATGAATGGGAATGAACAAAGTAAATTTATGAAGAACGGGTTGCCAGTTAAAATTGTAACAGTGGTGGTATAACGAGAGTCGCTAATTTTGCAACGATTCATTTTACGATCGATAATAAACATGTTTGATTACGAAAAGTTAAAAAACTTAGTGTATGTAAAAGTAGTGTAGCAAAATAGAAGTCGGGAGGAGAGGAGAGTGAAGTGAATCGTCACTAGAGAAGTTTTTAATTCGGTGGAAAGTGGGAAATAGAGTGTCGTAAAACTTTGTTTTCCCTGTCTAACACGGCTGTGTGCGGGATACAGCGTGAAGCTGATAAAAATAAACTACTTTGAAATTACAATTTTCGAGTATTTTTTTTAATATACAAACAATATATCAAATAATTTAAGTATAGTAATATAATTATCTATAGTAATATTATGATGTTAAAGAGTAGTTGAATGCTATAAGCACATATTAAATTAAGTTATGTTAATTGGTTCTGGGTTCGATTCTTATTAGAAAGAATATTTTTTTTAAATGTCTTGAAAATTACGTAGAATGCGGGGAGCAGTGTCTCAATACTAGGATTCCATTGCCTACCTGTATAATACGTAAGATATAGCGTGGAAATGAAAAAAAAAAATTCTATACTAACAAGTGCATCATTGGTATTCGTGGATTTTCCCTTCGTTATTTATAATATAATCCTTAAGGTGGTCTTATAAAATATTGATCAAGATCTGGTGATGGAAGTCTTCCACCAAACAGAAATCATGATTAAATTATTCTATTGACGATACGTGGTTTATTTTAAATTCAGATTTTGGGGTTCCGCAGTTCATATTTTTTACTTAAGGTAAAAAATATTTATTAATTTTTTTATATAATTCACATTCCCTCTGAATGCGAGTTATGTAATGTAAATTATTTCATTCCCACTCTAACTTACCTCTCTTTATCCCACTTTAACTATCTTATTTCCTCGCTCTGGTATACGTTCTTAGTTATCAAGTCATAATGATATGTCTCAAAAATTAAATGGAACAGAGGACGATTCCTCTGTTGATCTTAACACTAAGTACCCTCTGTGTTTCGTCTTGTTACCATAGCAAGTAAACTCAAATAACTCACTCCCCTAACCTGGCATCGAACCCACAACACACCACACGAATAAACAAAAACTTCAGAACCAATTAACAAAAAACAGGCTCCCACCGCGACATATCCACCAAAGAAACGCATCCATTTCGCAGGCAGTACCGAACTCGCTCATCACTCAACGTCTTGCTTGACAGTGCTGCCGATACCAACGAAAGCGACGCCATTGTATCGAAAACGTCCCCGCATTTTGAGAATTAAATACGAAAACCGGTGAGCAACTGTCGCCTTTGCTTACTTTAAAAAACAGATTGCATTGTCAAAATCATTGTTTGACCCGTTCCAGAATATACTTTAAGACTTGAATGGTAAAGTTTAAATTAGAAAAGCAGATGAACATAAGTTTTAAAGTCATTTCCACATTAGCATCACTCTTTTGGAACGCGTACGGTGAATTTCGTCTGTTTCGGAACTTATTTATCCTTTTGCGAATACAGTGTCTAGAACAGGTCCGCTAAACTACCAAATAGCTCGCTGATGTGCTTCAATATATATTTATTTCTATCTCAACGCCTCGTATTTTTGGGGTAGGTTGAACATTGTAAAATCAAATTAAAACCCAATGAAGGCCCTCGTGGCGTGACAGGGTTACGACGTGGGGATAACCCACTCGAGGGTTAATTGCGGCGTTGAGTCCTGCAACGCAATCAATGTCTCGAAAATTAAGCAAAACGCGGGAAACGGAAGATCTTGACACCAGGGTTCCTGCTATATGCGGGATAGAGATTGAAGTTATTTCTTTTTACTATAAATGGAATTTTTAAGCATAAAAATGAAAACCACATCATTCTCGTTAAACACTACAAAACACAAATAACGGACTCGACTAAGATAATTCGAACTAAAAGGACTTTCCGCGTTAATGATGCAAGCAGCGAAGTTCACGTTCAAACAAATAAGTCAAAACAATGTCTCTCTTCAATTAACCCTGGGAAGATAAATCACGACGAACGGTAGCGGGTTCGAACCCGGATACTCTTGGGTCAGAGATACAATCGGTACATACCCTTTAAGTTAATTGACGCCATTTTGTATTGCAATACGATCGTACAATTGTTTAAGTAAGATTCTTAGTTGGCTTTTGTTGGTTAAAATAATTTGCGTATTTACGTCGTCTTTTTCTCTGTCCATTTTGCGCAGTGTACTTTTGGGCTGTTATTTTGTATAGTAACCCGCTTTTCTTAAATCTACTTATATTATAACTACGAGTATGTAACTTTATAACAAAATCGTACTGGTAATTATTTTCTCATGAAACTTGGGAGATACGTTTACTATTTGCACGTAGCTTAGGTGACGATATAATAATATGGTATCCTCAAAATAGTCTGATAATGGAGTCAGAAGCTGAATAGTGGAACTTTTCAGGAGTTATTAATTACCATCTTGAACTTAGGCTTCCAAATGAAAGAATTATGGAATATAAAGACATCTTTTCCTTTGTTTGTACAATATCAATTTAAAGAAAACTTTTATAAATATGTATATTAACATTAATTTACCAATTAATCCACAAAAACACCTTTTTAACAGTAAATACTATAAAAAACGAGTTATGATGCAAAATTAGGTGATGTCGCTTATTTTATGCAAAAAAACGATTTAGACTATAATTTAGGTTGAAAATTTTAATTTATAATTAAACGTTCCAGACACAACTAGAATTTTATATTTATAGTGTATTAAAAAATTATAAAAATTTGCTAGTGACAGTGGACTAAATTGAAGAATTTACTTACTTCGAAGTTACTTACTTCTATTTAAAAAAATCTATTAAGTATTCCTCCATTTATATATTATATACATTTGAATATGTAATATTTATATATTTTTTAATATAGCATAGCAGGGTAGAAGCAGGGGGAACCTTGAATCTGGACCCATTTTAACGCCCAAACTTAGACACTATATATAAAATGTACATACAAAATATAATTCACTCTAAACAACTTATCCAAAACAAATGACTTCCCAGTAAGTTCATTACGAAATAATTCGAACTCCACGTTTATTATAACTATAAAACTTAACTATTTATAACTAAATGTATGTATGCACATGTACATACATAACACTAGTAAATTCACCTTCAAAGATGCTTCACCGAAGCCGGCTCTCGTAATTTAGGAGCGTTACAAATCGTTTTAGTATTCCAAAATAATAATTAAGATCATGTGAAGGTAATCTTTATTGCATTAAAATTATCTAGCGGGGCCAGTCGTGGTCAATGGCCGCTGTGCATACGTTTTTAAATGAATATTATAAATATTTCTTTAAATTTGTTGAATAAGTTAAATCTAATCTGGATAAACGTGGTTTCACATATATTTATTTGGTTTTTTAATAAGAAATGGTAGTTTGTTAAGTATAAATATAGTTCTAAGTTCAAAAGCAACAGGAATACATATTTAAAGCTAAATATATAATAAATTATTCGATGCTTCAATAGCGCAGCCAAAAATATTATTTTAATGATTGAAGATTTAAGATTTTTTATATATATTATATGAAAGCTTTCAATGTCTGCTAGAACAAAGCACGTCGAGTGCCGCTACCTAACAAAGCTATACTTCCAAAACAGACAGATGGCTATCTCCTTTCTCCACAAAATCAAAGTTTAATTAAACCTTTAGGACATAAGATTCATACAAAAATGAGAAACGAATCCCCGACCATGACCTTCAACTCTACAAGACTAAATTTTAATAAGCCATCCATTCACACTCCATAGCTTTCTCTATGCTAATATATCGACTCAAACACAATATCTGTGAACAGTACAATACAATGGTATACTCTAATAATAAGTAATAACTATAAAATTATTCCAATACAGAACTACTTGGCGAAAGGCAGACGCTATCACGCGTGTACTGAATCCTATTACCATTAATTTCGTATCTACATTTTAAGCTCTATCCCTCGAATTCCAAGGTTCGATTTCCAATAAAGGGATTGAATGACAAAAAGTTATTTCATTTAAAGCAAATTGAATTCTAAAATAAGAAAGGTAGGGTGGATTGTAGAGCGATCGGTGTAAGCAAGTATCGTGTTTCGTTCTCACTTCGTCAGGTGTCGCTAGCGGCGGCGTTTTGTTTAGCCTGCTTTTGTTCTATGTAGTGTGAACTCGACAAAATAAGCGACGACTAAAGGAAGCGGGCGGCTCAGAGGGTGTTTCTCAAATAAAACTCATGAAAGGGGACGTGTTTGGGTTAGGTTTATACCCTTTTATGTGGGAACGTGGTATTCATAATCATATCTAGACCTGGCCCGAGTCCTAAACACCTTGGCTGGAGTGTTCGGTTACAAGAGTCCGATTTCATATGACAGATCGATAAAGGATTGACGTTTTGGATTTTTGGGCCTTTTTTTGAGTTATGGAATATGAGTCTTTTTTGTGAATATGTAGTTTTATGCTAAATATTATTGTGAAAATAAATATGTATTTTAATAAAATGAGAATAATTCTAGGATAAGCTTTGGAAATTAATATTTGGAGGCTGTAGCTAACAGGAGATTTGTAACAGGCTTTTGGGTGTATAACTTAAATATTTGTAAAATTATAAAACGAGCAATTAAGTGAAGAAAGAACTTTAGTTTAGGAATTTTTGAATTACTAAACCTAAAAATGCAAATTTTTGCGTTAAATATCTCATTTAATTATAGATTAAAACCTGTGTATATCTGACAGAGATTATTTAAAAAATAATTGTCTTTTGGCCATCATCGATCATCATACTTAGCGGTTATCTGATGGTGTGGAGATAAACCGATGTTAAATACAATCCATTGTGACAGTTCCCACTTGGACATTAGCCCCGGGACGCCCGTACTGTTCGCAGAATAAATAAATAAGATAAAAAATATCTTTTAGTTTTGTATGAAAATTTGGTAGATGTTAAAAACTTTTAACAATTACACGATCATGGTAAAATTGGAACTTATATAAAATAATTATTTTGGGTTAGATTCTAACCCAAATAAAATGTAGCAATAAATTTTTCTTTCTAACCATATACCAGGCACGAAGGGTGATGATAACCTAAGGATCTAGTGTTGAGATACTCCGTTCCCCAGTTTCCGACGAATTCTTGAGGCATTTCATGTTGAATGGCGGAATTGAACGCCGCGCTTTGCCTGGTTGCGTTAATATAATAAAACATCAAGAAAATAGTTTTCTACTATCCCTACCACAGTACATACTAGTTTTTAATCCAAATCTCGTGTAAGTATTTCAACACGGCCCCACTCGTCAAACGGGCGGATTCCACTAACTCGCCTGTTAGAATCTAACGCGTCAGAGCGGGATAGCTTACTAGCTCGAACAAAATCTATTTAGTTGGATAGAAACTTTACTTTACTTAACTTTACTGTAGCTGTAGATGGGTTACTTTACTGAACTGTGTTACCTGTAAAAGAAAATATATTTTTAGTAATATAATTATTATAATTTCTTAATTGTATAATATTATCTAAATATAATTTTCTTCCGTTACTGAGTGACTAACAGGCCACATAGAGTTAGAAAGTAAGAAAGACTAAGAAAAGATTTCCTGAAATTCATACCGGACCAATATATTATTTTTTAACGAGATCTAGAGACTATCTCACTGTAAAAGTTTGATTCCCATTTGGTGGGATGAATTATTTTCATTTTGTCACTCTGGCAGGTTAAATTCCACTAATCAACA
>FAPJ01022482.1:2352-15072 GCA_001485985.1 Heliconius ethilla aerotome | reverse complement strand
TTAAGTGGAGTAAAAAATATTTTCGTTTTAAATACAAAACATGAATATTTATTTTATAGAAATACATATTTTTTATGTTATGTAAATCATTCATTCTCACTTCTTAGCTTGAAATATTGTTAAAATTGTTATATAGTTTTGCTTTTATGTATGGATATCTCTCTTTCTCCACTGTACTACTATTATTTTACGATCTAGGTATATAAAGGATGCTGATACTGATTTTTCTTTAAACAATTGATTTCCAATTGTTTTTTCTTTGTGCTGTTGCTTGTTTATTTAAATTTGCTTAAACTGTTATAGGTGCTAAATGACATTTCTTAACAATAATTAATGTTATGTGTTTATTTTCATTAAATCTATAGCTTGACAAGATCTATTCACTAATTATAGACAGCCAAAATTGATTAGTATTTTTTCTTAAATTATTATTGAAATAGTGTTCCAACATAATGTTCGGTCACTATCTAAAAAAAATTAATAACTTACAAAAAGGTGCTGTTCCTTTTTGATATTCTATTAATTTAATTTAAAATATGTTGAAAATAATAAAGAAAGATTTAAAACTAAACAATGGGAAAATAAAATATTTATTGTAAAAAACGTATTTATTGTTACTTACAGTACCGTGAATTCGATAATTTACTTTGAAAAAATAATTACAACGTAGGTAATTTTTCTGTTCCACTATTTAAATAAGTCTTTAGAACTAGTGAATAGTCGAAGGTCACGTCGAGGACGGGTTCGGTCCGCTGCGTGACAACACGAACGCACTGCGCTGCGACAGCGGGAGGCGCGTGTCGAGGCGTGAGTCGACACACGCCTGCCGCTTAGACTATTTTAACAATTTTAAGGTTTAGCGCTATCTGATTTTTCACCACTTTCTTCTGATGAATCTTTGTCTGCGCTCTCATTGCTTTCTTCGGAGCTCTTTTCTTTGGCTGGTGCGTCATTCATGGCTTCAACCTTAGCGTCGCTTTTGGCTTCAACGTTAGCGTCGCTTTTGGCTTCTACGTTAGCGTCGCTCTTCGCTTCAACTTTATCGTCATTTTTGATTTCAACATTATCATCACTCTTCGCTTCAGCAGCGGGCTGAGAGGGTGCTTCAGGTGCCTTGTTCTCAGCCTCTTTAGGTACTTCGGCTGCTTTTACTTCCGCCTCGACTTTCTCTTCAACTGCAGCTGGTTTCGCTTCTTCTTGAGACGCAATGAGTTCCTCAGCAGGACTGGCAGATTTAGCCTCTACTACAGCAACAGGCTTAACTTCATCGTTCACTACCTCAGCGACGGCTTTGGCTTCTGGTTTTGGTGCCTCTGGCTCTTTCTCATCAACAGCGTCACGAATAATACGTGTGGCTTCTTCAGATACAGCAGCTGATTTTGGCGCCACAACTGCATCAGGAGCAGCTGAAGATTCAGCAGGTTTATCTTCAGATTTTTGTTCTACTGATTCCTTTTTTTCCTCAGGTTTGTCAACTTTTTCTGAAACTGATTCGCCATCAGCTTCTTTCTTTTCCTCAGGCGCAGCACTTTTAGCTGAAACTACTGGCTCAGATGGGTTAATAGCGGCAAGATCAATAACATCATCGGCAACGGCTGCTTCAGGTTTGATAGCACTGGCCAGGTCGATTACATCTTCAGAGACAGCAGATTTTGCTGAAGGTAAATTGCTTACTTCTTCAACCTTAGCTTGACTTTCATCTGGCTTAGATTCTTCTGCAACGGCAGCTTTAACTTCTGGAATTTTTTCTTCAGGTTTGGCTGGTTCAGCAACGTCTGCTTTTTGTTCAACTTCAGAACCTGCTACGTCTGCTGCCTTAGCTTCAGGTACTTCTTCTTTTTTGACTTCTGAGCTGGCTTCCGCCTTAGACTCTGGAGAAGTATCTATTGCTACATCTGAACTCTTGGCTTCAATAGCGACCTCGTCAGGTTTTTCAACGTTTTTTGCTTCAGGTGCTAGCTCTGGTTTTTTTTCTTCTACAGGACTTGGCGCCGAATCGCTTTGAGCCTTAACATCTTCAGATTTGATTTCAGGGACAGATGGAAGTGCAATAGGCTCTTCTTGCTTCTCTTCAGCGACAGGCATAGCCAAACTCACAGCCGCGAAGGCCATGCACAGTAATAAGACCTTCATCCTGAAAATTAAAATTATCGAATTAGTGGTTTGACGAAACAATAGTAGTAAATTTATAAGAATATCAAATGCACGTCTGAAAGTCGTGAGTGCCGTAAGGCCAATGTTACGCGGCGCCGGCCGGCATCGGCATTCACAGTAATTTTTCTATTAAGATTGAATCATCTAAGGGCCTGATATGTTGGGGACGGGTGCCTATATTCTAGTCACAGTAGATTAAAGTTAATATGAATAAGTAGGATGTAAACTATTTGTGAAAGTGGCCTACAAAATAGCTTTTGTTGCTTTTTATTATTCCACAAGTACTGAGCTGCTTGTAAAGCTGTAATATTTGCGTATATAAAATAAACGTGTAAAACTAATGATCATTATTAACAGAACCCAGTTAGTGTACGTTCTATAAATAACACGTCTAGCAAAGGGATGATATTAACCCGATATCCTAAAGGAATGTGGATTGGCGCCACTCTAGAAATAGAATATTGCAAAGGGAATATCCTGTTTTTGCTCAAGAATGCTGTAATCGTTGTAGAAATTGATGGGCTCCTCGCGTAACATGTAATCATACGCGTCGAAGTTTTATTATTACTTTAAATAACATACTCTGGATGGAGTACACCATGCAATTATCTATTTAGTTAGTCATTATTATCAAAACAAGTCATAGAGGCCATGTAATACAAAAATTGTCCAATTCCAAGCGAAACAATATATTGAAATGGCGAAAAAACTGGTGTTTTTTTATTCATTTTCTGCGAAATAAATGAACAGTAAGTTGGCACATGATGGACACTTCCTACTGCGTGATGTTGGACAGGATGTTCAACGCGCGCTAGCAATATGGATGATCCGGCGAGACGACCACACATTATCAGAATTTTAATCGACTCATTGTAGAGAATCGGCAACTAGAATGTCGAGATGCGCTCGAGTGAATCACTGTTTGTAGTCAATGGGTTTAACTTACTATTGGATTAAATTTATATTGTTATCTGTGGCAAATGAAAAGTTAATTCATATTTGTATAAGACATTACCGTAGATCAATTTAATTTTTAAATCGTTGGTATTTTCTTAGTCAAACATCTTCTAATAAAGTAAGATATACTACTAATTGAAAAAAAAAGGAAAGGATGACGTACCTACTCAGATAGCCACAAGATTTATTTTCAGATTACAAGTAAAACTATTTACATTACATTATTGGTCACATAATATTATTGCGTCGTCCATTGCACTTAAAAATAAAGAAATAAGAGCGGGATTCACATACTCGTACAGAGACTGGTTCCAACATCTGATGAGGCCATTGCCATCAGTATCGATCGTAATTATACGCAATCATAGACTTTATTGTTTATTTTTTGTTACACCTGATCAATAAAGTTTGCCTGGGGTGATTATAACGTATAAAAATAGATACTATATATTTAACTTTGTTTTTTACAATTTCAAGAAATGAAATATTTAAAATATTCAATGCCTACAGAAAACAACGAAAAGTGGGGTGTGGTGTGGGGTGTGTTGAGTGTCTTAACACTACATGAGGAATACAGCAAATAAAATAATTTATTAGTTCGTTTTTACAATACAGACAAGCTGGAATTATACGATTGTCAGTGAGTTATTTTCTGGAAGGATATCCTCGGCGGACTGAGGGTAAGCATTGTCGTCTTCCCACACATCGGCGCAATCTTCCAATTGAATCGGAGCGCATGCCGGCTTATTGTGCCAATCAAAAAATAAGCTGGCACTCACGGACCACGGTTATTGGTATATAAGGATAATAAAGGATTTTTCCAAAAGAAATTATTGATATTGTCAGTTACAATACAACGGTGTTTCAATGAAATGTGATATCGAATATAGAAGTAAGTATATAGCAATATTAAACCTTTATGTAAATACTTGAAATTAATTATAAATAGAATTGTATTTATTAGCGTCGAAATTATTCAAAGGTATTTTAAGTTGGACAGGCATACAGCTCGTAAAGCTGCTTAGTCTTACGATATCATTATAAGGTAATTTAAGAAACGTAGTTATATATAAAATAGTAAAACAAAAATAAACAACTTGAACCTCAGCTACTCAGCTAGCTTAAAGCAATTATAGTTTTGCATAGGAATCTAGATGTTGGTACTCAAGTCGTGATGATTTGATGATCCAATTATCCTCTTACTGCGCCGCGAGAGCTTCAACGACCATATATAATGCTATAATCTCAAAAAATCGTCTGCACGTATAACACGTAGTTACGAGACAATTTTTGCATGTAAAGTTTTATAAGATACGTAAACATAAAGTAAGCGACTAAATAAATCACTGCACCTGCACCTATAAAGGTGTGTGGTTGTGGCATTGAACAAGTTGAACTGGCCAGTAATCGCGCAGGAGTACGAGTGTGTCTCTGTAAATACGACTCGTTGTGGGTTCGATTCCCGCTCGAAGAAATGGCATATTTATTTACATTTATATCTTCCATTTCTTCGCTCTGCTGTTGAGGCTAAGCGCGATGTTGAGTTCCGTCACTCTACACGCAGTGCCTCCAGAATTTAGCGGAAAATGAGGAATGGAGTGTCTTAACATTAGGTTCCCTCTGCCTACCCTGTTGTGTGCGGGATACAGCGTGAAGCTGATATAAATTGTAACATTTAAATAGCTATGTATATAGAAAAATCAAGCAATTTTTTTACGTAAATCGCGGAAGAGATTCTTTCTCCTGCTGAAAAGTTCAATTAAAGTTCACATTATGCATCACAGTTTTAAATAACCATTTTCATTACATGTATTAAATGTCATTAGAATAATAAACGAAAGAACAGGTTTATGTCACGGGCGGTATTCACAATGTTCTTGGGAAACTCAATGGTGTTTATTAACATAAAGTAATTGCGTTGCATCATTTATACGGATATACGAGTATAGGACTTACTGTAGTTATGTTTAACTTACATTAAATTGAAGTCAGTCAGTCATTGAAATTCGCACGTTTCTTGCACACACATGGACTACAAAATTTTGACAATCTAAGGCGCGACCGTCTGGATGTCTGACCCAGACATTAGGTTTTTTTACGGTCCACGTTTTCACACAAAAACCGAGTTGCCGGTCCAATTCTTGCTTTGTTAAAGCGTACTACTTTCCATTGTGTAAATTTCCAATCGATAATAATATTAAAATTTTGTTTATTTAGAATTATAACTAGGTTAAGTTGATATTGATTGATAATTCCAATGTAGTTTTTAAAAGCTGGTTTATTACAATTGGTCTAAGGAATGCTGTATTGCATATTCTTGTTGACCTGCCACTCGTTCACAGCCAGTAGATAGAACTTAACGTTCAATGGTAGGCTTAATTTAAGTATTCTCAGAGTTATATTGTGGGGTTCCTGCAGCATGAGGTGCGTTGTCGCATGTCGAAACCCGTTATTCGAGCGATTGTGCAATGGTTGCCGCCGACCCACGGATCATTGTCGAGATGGCAACGCATTGGTTGATCGATCCTATTATCTCGTTTGGATAAATCAAATGGCCACCAATAGCCAGCATTACTGATGCTATGAATGTCTATAGCAATTGATGTCGTTTGGTTATTTTTACAGAGAATACATTTTGAAAATTTTATATTTTTCGTTCTTTCAAATTTCATTGTTTGTCAAAGGATAGTTACTACAATAGTAAATCTGAATAGTAAATGAATTTAACTATAGAAGTGCTTGTCTAGATCAATGCCACCGGAAGCAATGCACCGGTATAACGGCATCTGTAAATTTCAAGCGAAATGTCAACAAATGTTCTTAATATTTGTCCCTTAGTCCAACGCTGTGCTTGCATAAGATATATAGAACCTTACCAGTTGCATATCATATTTGTTCGTGAAAAATATTTTCGTTATTTTGTTTCAAATTTCTGTTATAAATTTTGCTTTTTTTACTAAATATTTTAAGAAATTTTAATTCAATTTTCATTTGTTAAAGTACAAAACGAATTAGTTTAAATTATTTCTATCTCTTTAAATATTCCTTCAATTGATTTAAATAATAGCTTTAAATGTAAACTTCGACCGCGTGATTATTACAAAAACAAAGTTTTTTTTTAAATTTATAACAAAAAATACGCTCCACCATTAGGCCATTAGGCGGTAATTCGATGTGAAGGCTATTAGGTCTACCAAATTCTAAGAAAAAGATTTTTAAACGATTCTATTTATATAGAGGCCTTACCTTTTGTATAAAAGGAGGCTACAAATTAAGATAAAATTACATGATAGTCTATTTAAAAAAAAAACATTTATTTTATTTACTAAAATAAGTGTATATAATATAACTAAAACAATTTTACAACGATGGACATAAGTTTTTACAACTTGTTTATTCAAATGACCTTGCTCGCCCGAAAATATTTCCATGCATCTAGAGTTATTGTGTAGAGCATGACTAAACGCCGACGATCCGTGAAAATCTTTATGTAGGATAATTCACGCGGCATGTTTCCTTGAATCATTCAGCTTTTGACTTTAGTTCTCTGACATTTTTAGTAACTCCATTTGAACTTACAAAATGTATTAAATGTCATAATCGATTTTAAGTATTATATAACCACAGCGACCTACATGTACTGCGCCTACGGCAGAAATAAGTGATGCAAAGTAATATTCGATAACACTAATTGCATTTCTCGTTATCGGAAAAAAATGAATACAAATTATAGGTATGTAAATAATGCTTCGAGAGTTTTATAGGCGTATTATATGTAATAGTCTAGCCTAAGTCATCTCAGTCCTACGTAGCAGTTATTGGATAAAAAATCTATTTAATTGACATTTACGAGCACCACACTAACGTAACATTAATTAAAAAAGTTCTGTTTCTTTTATCGGTATACTTAAAAAAGCTTTTACGTTGTATAAAGCATTTTATAAATATAGTAAACTTAGATAAAATATATAAACTTTTTATTATGTATCTACCAAGGAGGATGTGATCTGAGAACTCAACGTATGTCCCGATATCACATTTCTGTGATATGTTAGTACCTCCACGTGAACATCGTGTACAGGTAATATCATTGTATCGTATTACTAATTCGTCATCGACTTGAACGGTGAACTTTATACTGGCAACAAGTGGAGCGTTAAAAAATTATATTAACCAGAAGAGTTTTTTTACGATAGTTAATTAAATATTAATAAAAATCTATTAAAAGTAACTGTTTTACTAATTAAGTTATTATTAATTTATCTCTCAGTAGGTTCATTCAAATTGAAATTTAAATTAAATATGCATAAAAAGGGGCCACTTTTCTATTTTTCTATGACCTAGGCTTAGGGCTAGGGTTATTATTGTTTATGTAATTATTAAAAATTAGTCTCCATTCGTACAAAACATAGGTAGTCTAATTGATTGAATTGCTTAATCTAATGTTGTTCCGCTCGGGTCATTACCTTACATTGTGTGTCAAATTGGTGCGCTCATTACAGTGGGAAATCAATTTTTCGTAGCTAATACGCCTTTATGTTTTTGAGAATTATACATGTGAATGACACAAAGAACTAATTTGGATATATTTTTTTATTTTATACAACATTGTTTTTGTTTATTAGTATAAATGCAACGCAAAATCTATATCTATTTAATTACTTATAATAATATAGTAACGGTAGATCCATTGCATTGAAATATTTTTAATATCATTTCACTACTGTATTTAGCAAGCTTCTGTTACGTTAAGTGTTAATAAATAAAATGTTATACCGTTTTAAAAAATATAGTTCGACAAAATTGTATTTTCAATAAAGGTATAGATATTGTTTTTAAAAATGATATTAGATATTATTAGAAAACGAAAGAAATATAGATTAGTAAATTAATAATCATGCAGTTCTAGCGGGCGAAGCCGCGAACGAGTCGCTAGCATATAACAGAATATAAACACCAACGTAGTAACTGCATCAA
Organism: Heliconius ethilla aerotome; assembly: GCA_001485985.1. Taxonomy (NCBI): domain Eukaryota; kingdom Metazoa; phylum Arthropoda; class Insecta; order Lepidoptera; family Nymphalidae; genus Heliconius; species Heliconius ethilla. The sequence goes on along the minus strand of FAPJ01022482.1, from coordinate 6,984 downwards.
CTAATTAAGTAATAAGTACGTAAAACGTAAAGAGCTTATTTTATTTTATAATTTCAGTCAAGTGGAAAACGAATGCCATCAAAGCGTGTCTTAGTCATTTTGAGATTATACAAAAGATTGTAGATATTTAAGATGTCAAGATACGGACGACTGTTTGCAGGTGGCCCTGGCAGGTAGACTATAATAATAGAGCCTTGGATGTTATCTTATTTCACGTTGTGCTACACCTTTGTACAGGCTATTGACTTGTGATGTTTAGGAAAATGACTGATTTTTTTTACCTTTCTTGTTAATGACATTTTTTTGACATTGACTTCACTTCTCGATATCAGAGGGAAAAATTGAAAGTATAAAATATTTAATTTCTTTGAGTGAGAATCGAACCCATGAGCTCATCAGCATGACTCTCAATAACAATGAATGTGCTATTATATTTTCTTGCTAACGACAATTTTTAAGCAAGTCCAATTAGCAGCGCATATATTATCTATATTTATTAATATACAAAATCAGGCTAAAGTGCAGTTATTTGTAATGTGAAAGTTATATCCCGCTACTAATATGTTGATACCGATTGATTAATTTAATGTCTTTAACTGTAATAATTCAAGTTATTTTAATTGTGTTGGACTTGGATCGGAATGTTTAAATGAATTACCAAAGCAACTTTTTTTATATACATAATATGAATTTAAAAAAAATAACTTATATACGAATATTTCATATATTTCGCTATATTATCTCTTACAATTGGAAATCTAGTTTTATGAAGCCCTAGAACTAAGACTTAAACCTGCTTTACGTAGGTTGTATCTTATTTACTTCTTAACTGTTTATCATTTGGTACGTACATAAGTATGTATAATTTGTTATTGAAATAGAATATTTAAAAGAAAAAGACCAGGTATATTTTTAATTTTTCCGGTATATTGGTATTTAAATATAATAAAACAGATTTTATAATATAAACTCATTGGTACAAAACTATCCTGAAATCATTAAAAAAGTTATCTATGATACTAAAGTTATTTTATTACAAGTTTCTTTAAAGAGTAATTTGTTTTTTATCCTAAATTTATCGATTTTGATCAATTATTTACTTTATTAAGAAGTATTACAAATTGAAAACATTTTTTATATCAATATTATGTTTGGAAATCGTTAGAGCGTAAGACCAACTGCTAATAGTGCTTGACAGTGTTTATTAAAGTTTTTGTACGCTGAAATAGGATCAGCCTTCGTTATTGCGGTATTATAAAACTATTTTAAAAAAATATAAATTGCGTAAATACGATAAATTTATTATATTAAATATATTATCTATAAGTGGAAAACTTTCACAATTAAAAAATTCCATATTAGAGTTGAAAATATTTATGAATATATTAAAAATTTGGAACCTTAAACTCACCTGATTTTTTATGGATTCCTTGGCAATATAGATGAGCCGCTGGCGGTATGATGAACCACTGACACAATTTAATAATTTCCAATTTTTCTTGTGTGTGTGCGCTGGAACGGCCGGCAATGTATTGGTGTTTGTTTGACAATCCCACCGCTTATATACCACTGCCTCACTCGATGCAAGTGGTCTGTACATCTTTTATAATATGAAGCTTCGAACGCATCTTTGTGCGACTCGTGGTCGTGGCCCGTGGGTAATGTGTCTGCCATAATAAAATATTAAGCTAATTAACTGTATGGCGCTATTGATTGCGATCGGTTAATATTGATTTTAAATTGTATAATGATATAAAATTTAACATGGTATGTTTTTATTTTTATTTTTGGACATGCTTAATTAGTTTATTCCTTCTTGGTGTGCAGTTTTATATTTTATTTAACAAAAATTAGTATTTTTCTAAAACTTTAAAAGTTATGAATAAAAATAGTAATAATACGAAATAAACCAATATATTGTAAACAATGCACGTTTCTATCAAAAATATGTATTAATTATGTGATGGTATGCATTGATCCTGCCTAATTTTGAATAACTACCAATATATTTCTGTTTTGTTGACAATATTGTAGCCCCCTTCGAGGGCTCTATGCTACCCTTTTCGTAATGTGTTTGTGTTTTTAATGTCTTTATATTTTTAGTAATATTTTTAATACAAGAGAAATAATATTTTTTAGCTTTACGCTGTATCCTGTTACGCTTTACGATGTAGGCAGAAGGAACCTGGGAACATTAGTGTGAAGACACTTCCAATAAATATACTATATTTACTAAATTTATTATTTACATTAAAAAATAATTATTTTTTACTAATATGTCTTTTTATAACATAATAATAAACGATGATTTCTTTTCCCAACACGCATATGGCTGGACAAAGCAAGTTCTATTAATAAGCAGATAATGGTAGCCTTGGTAATGTAAGAGTTACTTAAAATTCAAAAATACTCATTGTTTTCCTATCTAAACGAAAATACCATTACTGTTATCATAACTTTTTTTCCTATAGTGAATATGCGGCTCATATCTTTAGAGAATGACTCTGTGCAAAGTATGCACCGATACCGAAGAATGCTATTTAAAGAAAGTGGCCAAGTGCGAGTCAGGTTCGCCCTTTATGGGTTCCATAGTAGCAGGTACCTATGGATTTTTGCTAAGTACCGACTATACTTAGCTATAATATCACTTTCTTCCAGTATTTTTTTTCTATAATGTTTATATACCTAAATGTCAAAATATACAAATTTTTAATTTTTTAAATTTACCATATGTCAAGATATGTTAAAATTAAAAAAAATGACTATATCTCGCTTACACCAATTTTCTTTTAAAAAGATTTATCAAAATCCACATTACCTTTATTATTTTATTGTTTACTTAAAAAAATATATACTTATTATAAGAATGTCGATTTATTTTTTGGGTAAAATAAAGGAATATATATACCTACCAAGTTTTAACTGTTCAGTCCTAAAAGTTTAGAAATAAAGTTACGGTCAAATACAGACGGACAAACAGCGCGACAGAGACATAACGAATTTATAAAGATTCTATTGTATACCATTAGACTACGGTACCCTATAAAAATCTTATTACACGATACAAGAACATGAAAGAACATGTGAAAATTATAAGAATAATTTACGAAAAATAATATAATAAGTTTTTGCGAATTGAACCAAATTGATCATCTCAAAGTGTGGTTTTTCCTAAAGTCATTACATACTAAGAGCATGTAATTTGTTTATCAGAGTTATGCTACCTATTGCATTTTTTATTAATAAATTGAGGAATGTCACTTTATGCTAATACCAAATTGTAATATTAATTTATTAAGTAAATCTTTGATACTTTTTATTTTTAAAAAATGTCACTAGAAATGCATGTGTAAAATTAATTTAAATGAATTGACAGACGGTTTCAAATTTGACAAAAAATAATCATGTCGGCGTAGGTATATCTAGAGATACTCGTATTTTTTAAAGGGGAGGCAAAATATAAAATACAGTTTATTTTTTATTTGTCTTGTATATTACTTATAAATCTTCAATCATTAATAATCATTTATAAACATTCAATATATATTAAGAATATAGTTTTCCTTAATCTCTTGTTAACATAAGATCATAGATTTTGTTTCAAACATACAATTATACACATTGCCGTACATACGAGTATATGTATGTACGTACATACATCTTTACTTAAACGTGATTATTCATCAAAGGTCGAATGGCTCAATTACTTATTCATGTAAAGATTCCTTGTGGTATTTTTTCCTAAGATAAGTAATTTTAAATAATAATACTATAGTCTGTTTAACATATTATAAAAGTACTGATTTTGACAACTCTGTCAACTGAGTTAATATGTGTTACTCTATACCAAATAGTAAACTTTGAAGGTATATCGATAAAATTAGAAAATTAGCATTATTATTGTTAACTAGAAAAAAATCTGCACAGCGTTGAAATGGTCATTGTGGAGACTCTTGGAGGAAGGAGAGTCATGTGTCCTCCAGAGGATGGAAAAAGATGACATGATGAAATATAAAAAAAATATAAACTAAAAATTATTATTAGTGTACCATACTATGTTTTATCGTTTTTAACGGCATATTTACTATTAACACGTGAACAATCGTACTTAGTAGAATGGCAGTTTTAATCGTAATTTAAAACTGCCATTCTACTAAGGAAATGTAAATGTAGCTATATATAAAAATAACGAAATTTCTAAGAACTTATTAAAATCAGTAGCCGAGAAATGTCTCAATATCGTCAATTAAAATAGTTGCTTATACATTACATCCTATATTTCTATTTTATAAGTAAGAACAGTTAAAGTAAGAGACGCGTTGAAAAAATAAGGAGTGAATTGGGTAAAATAATTAATAATAAAAGTTGTAAAAACTTATAAAATGTTGTGAACCTTTATAAAAATAATTTTATTTACAACGTCGTCATAGTTTTATATAATAAATGTTAAGCACTATGGTGTTAACAACTTAGTGTTCTACGTAGAGCGTAATCTGATTAAAACAAGCCCCGCTAATATCGTTACATCCACTACTTTACTTGACAGAAGTTGGCCTTTGTTATTAAATAAGTTACAGCTCGTTTCATAATAACAAGAAATCCCATACATTGTTTTTTTTTTATTTTTAGCTT
>FAPJ01022473.1:6507-17730 GCA_001485985.1 Heliconius ethilla aerotome | reverse complement strand
CGCGCGTCCGCTAGTACTATATATTTTAGTAAGTGAGGTCATCGTAGTGCAGCGGCACTGCGTCTGCTCTGGTGATTGTGTCGAAAACTCTGATCTTTGTCTTCCAGATATTGGGTGTTGAATTTTATTACTAGAAAATAATTCATTCCCCCAAGTGAGAATCAAACTCACAACAGTCGCGTTAACAATCAGACTCTGTGCTGCTATAACGGCCTTGACGTTACTTATCGTCCTCAGTTGATGTTTAAAACTTTTATTTACTTAGTTAAATTGTGTGCACATTTTTGATGTTATCTTATAATTTTTAATCTGTCTATATGAATATAGCTTACACTTTACACTAGAAACTGCCTATACATATATTATAAGCATTTTTTATATTAAATCGTAAAAATATGTTTAGTTATATACCTGAGGCGCCCTTTGGTTAAATTCATCCTCCGTCAAAGCAGTTAGTGCTGCTCCATCCATAGCGAAGTATTCAGCAGGTACCATTGGTAGGTTGTAATGTTGTAATGTGAACATAACCCACGATTTCACATCACTAGTGCTCCATTGCATTGGATCTATTGAAAAAAAAAATATTATATTTATTTAAAATACAATAAAATTTACTATGAAATAGTAAGAACTTGATAAGAATATTTTATTAAGCTTGCTTTTAATAGCCTTACTGATATCTAACTGTCAATATAAGAAATTCTTGTAATCTTTTTTGTCAGGCCCTGATAATTTCAAGTAAGTAGGTATGTATTAATTTTGAAAATATGCGAATGCATAATGATTTGACAAAAACGACAAATATCCTGTTTCTTATCATATTTTACGCCCAATTGAGTTTCTTAAGCTAAAATAAAAGATACCTGTCGCGATAAATATTTTTTTAACATATAAAACAGTATGTTCGCACAATCAGCATTAATTGATAACATATATATATCCATAACTCAATAATTATTTATTATCACGTGCTTAGACTTCTTCTAAAACGATTTATAAATAATTTTTCCTCTCGCAATGAATATATCATAATATTTTTATTATCAAACGAATTTTCTTATTTATTTTCTTATGCTACATTGGCATTTTTTTTTGAGGGAAACTGGGACCTAGTGTACTCTGATACTCTGTTCCCATTAAAACACTTCTATTTCCCGCCTTCCGCCCGTTTTAGGAGCATTCCGTGTGTGATGAAGGTATGAAATGATGAAAGTTAGTGAAACCAAATTAACTTAAACTATTACTTTGTCTTAACAAGCCACGATTTAAAATTTAAACAAATTTGAACTCTCAACTATCAGCTTCATACATCCAACTTTGCCACGGTTTCTATAGAAATAACAAATTAAATATTATATTTACACTAAGCGTATGACGCGCAGAGATTAACGCCAGCGACCATCAATAGACGTATTAACAAACTCTCGGGCAATTGCGTAATCAACCATTTTTATAACGTTCTTAGAAAACATTTATAATCGTTATATGCTTAAGCAGTAGCACGATATACGAGTATACGTAGAAAAAAACTAGTTTTTTCACTGTCTTACGCTATTGGTGACGTCATTGATAATTATTCTATCGATCATCTTCGTTAATACAAATATAATAATAGTGCCTATATTCTCACATGTTGTAGAAGAATTTTTATTGCTTGACAGTCAATTATGAATAGTAAATGTATGAATAATACATGCAACAAGTGACTCACCTGGTGATATACCCAATACTGTGCAGGTGCTATCGACATCTCGTTTGGACTGTTCAAATGCCATTGATAATACACGATCGATATCTGGAGCAGCAAGGGCGTTGTCATCGCCTCCACTGCTTTCTTCCATCTTTACACTGCCAAGTTCCAAAGGAATAGGTCTCAAGTTAAGTCGTTTTTGGAACGAGGTATCTTCTAGAGCAGATCGCAGGAGTATATGATCTCTTGGTTCTTCAACTTCAATTTTGGGGATTTTGTAAGCTTGCTGTACGTTGTCTTGTAAAATCTGGTTTTCCTTTAGGAGTTCTTCGATATCTATATATTCCTCGTGTTGTGGGACTGGGGAAGAGTATTGAGTTTGGCTGCTGTACGAGACAGAGGATCCTGATGGTGACAGTGGATATGGTGAAGCAAATCCTGGTACTGTCAATCTATTTGGCTCCTCTTTAATGAACACTGGCGAGTATTGTAGGGAATTGTACGGAGATGATGGTTGAAGAGCCACGGTTGGGATAGAACCTTCGTCTGACGAAGGAGATGGGGTGGGATAACCTTCAAAATCGTAGAGCTCGAGATAATTGTTATCAGGATAGGGGGGTGGTGGTTTAACATACGTTGGTGGTGAATGTAACATGGATTCTGGGGGGGATTCGGCGCCAAGGAGGCGCAGGAGATGATGCAGGTCTGCTGGTGATGCAGGCACCGCTCTCTCGCCCTGGGATGCTGATGGAGGGCTGCACCCAGAGCGGGGCACCGTCTGTGGCATCTGTTAACAAACGAAATTAAAATTAGTTTAACATATAAATTATTAGGTTAACTTTGGCGTTTTGTTGTAAATTTACTCCATAAAAGAAATTGAACTTTTTTTAAATCATATTGTTATTATGACGTGGGTAATGAGAGTATATCCATTCCCAATATTTAAGTTATAAATATGGAAATCTAAACAAAGGGTTCCCATTTTTAAGAAACATTCTATTTGTAATTTAGGCAAAACACGTGTGCCAAAATTAAGATATAAATTTTGCTAACGTTTTGCGTCAAACTTAGCCTATGACGTGGATCCAGATGTCTCAAACATTCTCTCTGCCGTTCTTACTTTGTTTATTTATCTGAGCGCCCGTATTATCTTAAATTAGAAACGAATTAGAAGATTAATTGGAGGTCAAGACGAAAATAAACCCTTGAACCAACTTAATGTTCACAAAATGGAGCTATAAGTAATTAATTTTGTACTTAATTAATTAAAAAAGCTGACTTTTCTAAGTGTTAAGGAATCACTACTCACTCTCCACAATGCCAACCCCATTGTCTCCTAACCAGTGGCCAACTGAGTATTTTTCCTTTTGTCAAAGCCAAGTGGAACCGGTCAGTCCAGGTAATCATACTGCTATGCATTATTAACCAGCTATTAACAATTCTTGCCATCTAACAATTCAATTTACGTGGGAATTTACTAGAAAATCTCGTTGTGCATGTCTTATCATATCTATGCAATCACATATAATATAATTTTAATATTCAGATTTTCCTATTAGCTAAGTGTTTCTAAATGGTATTATTAGTATTGTGATGGCTATTGTGGAGTAGTGGAGTAGGCGTAATGGATGTGGAATCCACTCCTATCCAAGGATATTAATTATTTTCGTTTCCCCATTAAAACTCTATACTTATTTAACAATTAATTTTCATTTTACGCACACAAATGGAAATTAATTCAAAAGATATAATTAGTTATATCTTTAAAAGGCCAGAAGATCAACCAGTTTAAATGTCAAAATTTAGAGCGGACCGGTGACATAAATCATTCAACACATAAACATAAAGGTTTTATCACAAATGGAATTATGTATCCAAATTGGCTGTTAGATAAATTATATTCTAATTATCTGATAGCTAATGATAATAAAAATTCAGTATATACATTTAATACCTGCCTATCATATGCCTGTGTTGGTTGGCGGAGTTCAACACTGCGCTTGCCTTACCAGAGTGGGGAAATAAAAGTATGAAATATTTAATTACTATTGAAATCTTGTATTAAATTATGATTTTCTTAAGGTTTTTAATTAAGCATTAAAAAAAACTATCAATCCATTTAAGCATTTTCAACTAAGATATATTATTTTTTATTTATTTTGTATAATGGAGAAAATAAACTTTATTTTAATAGGATTTATAATATCAGTGCCCTAGAATAGTTATCACAGTAATTATATAGCACCAAACGTTCCATTGTGGTCGTGTCCGAATAAAAAGTTACGAGCTCTAAATCATGGCGCCGAATATGCGGAAGCTTTTGCATTCCAACGAATTACTAACGTTAAAAAATGTTCTAGTCACGCCGGTATTCGATTTTGTTAGATTTTTGCATATAATTAAGTACTACGATACAATAGTATTAAGGAAGTCGCCAGTTTGAATTCTGCTTGAGGCATATATTTTTTACGTCCATATATTTTACTTTGTTAGAGAAAGAAATAAATTGAAGTCTTGAATTAAGAAAACAACAGTTTCTGACAAAAAATATTTTGAGAGACCACAGGACAAAAATATTTCTATTAAAAACAACCTTCAAAAGGGAGAACGGAGTGTCCAAGCACTTACCTATGCTGCTATGCGAGAAGTTTGAAGGTGTTTTTGTAACTTTCAAAATCTTTTCGTATGAAAAGGAAATAAGATTTTTTACGCCATTTTAATATATCCTATTGCCTAAACGGAAGCAAAGGCTTGTTATTTGACGTAAGATCTATTATAGTGATCTATTTTAGTATAGATCAGACATGCGCGTGACCAGACAAAATGTAACCTTCTGCAACTATTTAGACGAGGCCTTGGGTTTTCACGAGCGAGTCTCTGAAATATTGCCAAAGTCTTTTTAACTTACAAAGTTACTATTGTTGTTATAGATTCTGTAATCTTCTCTCTTGTTAGTCATCGATTTGCATTTTCCTAATTTTTACACGTTCTTATTTTTAAATTAACTTGAGCTGTATGAAAAATAATGTATTTAAAATAATCCAATTGTGCACTCAGGCAGAAAATACGAAAAATGAGAAATATCCTAAAATAAAATCTTCTTAGCAACTTCCTGTAATTTCAGAGCGGCCAAAACTCATCGATCGTACTGTAGCATCTTTTTTATTATATTAAAAAAATAATAATTACTAAGTGAAATTCTTAATTCACGGTTTTCATTATGATTTAATAAAATATTTTATTTAGTTCTTAAGCTTTTAATCCAATCGTCAATTTTTTTAAGCTTGTTCAGTACACTAAATGTCACGTGTATACGAAGTGAATTTTTGCATAATACAGCAATAACTAACCGAGTCTCGTTACTTCTTACGAGATGTCCCAGACAGATTAACTTAAATTGCCCATTAGTTTTGGCACACCGCACTGATTTATAACCTTTGCGAAAATTATACAATCAATATTATACTTTACTACCCGAACATAAGGCTTATAGTACGTTTGTGTCACAAAATACGTTATTGAACCAACCTTTGGTCTATACTCTGTTTATGGCACTTATATGTACTTTTGTTAGTATTAAGAACATGTTTCGACATCTATATATAGATATATATAGATAAAATAAAAAAAAAGCAGTAAAAAAAACTGGGAATCCCACAAAGTTGAAATACGCGAGTGTCACGGACCGTGAAGTGTGGAACGAAATCATTAATATAAGTTTTTACTACAGCGCTCGCGCTCAAAAAGTGAAAAGAGATATTAAATACTAAATCTAACCTTAGAAAGGATATGACTTTCCATCTAAATCTAGAAGTAGAACAGTTCATATAGTGTCTTTTAGTATATATATATCACTCATATACATACATATATAAACAAAAAACCGCACTCACTCGTAATGTCAGGTCAGTGTTGGTATGTGTCCATTTTGACTTTGAGGTTACCGGCGTTTCGGTCAAATTGTGTTGTTTTTACGCCCATAGCCGCGTGTGTACAGCGAGTAGATCACAGAACCACTGAGCTCTGCGCACGCGCACGCCGCCTTTGATTCAATGGAGGAGTGCGTCACACCGGAAAATACGCCTCTAACTTAATATCGAACTTTGATAGTGATTGCATCCGAACAATACATAGCGTACGTCAGTTGAACCGAAATCGATGACGTCTTAAGTTAGAAATAATAGATGAAGTGAGATAGGAAATTAAAAAGTAATTTGTATTAAGTTTTCCAGTGACCTCAATTTCTGATTGGTTTATGTTCCGTGCTGGGGGTTAGGGGTTTTAGAATTGTTTTTATAGCTTGCAGGCTTAACCTTTATAATTACTATTATATATAACATTGAAATTGTTCATATTATAGTACTGTAGGATAGATTTCGCTTGTAATGTGAAAAATTTCGATTTTTGTTTATAGTTACTATTTTGACAGTCAGGTTGAATTAAAGAAGAAACGAAACCAGAAAAAAAGCCTAGTCTTCACATGGCCTATATCAAATTCAAATACAATTAAACCTACTAAGCACCTTACATATCATAATTCTAATAATTTCAATTGATTGTCACGTTCTAATTGCCATTCGTAATAAATAACCGGTATTTCCTTAATAGACGCCTATAAAATTTAATATTATTCAAAGTATGAGACAACATGAAAATCCCATAAAGTATCTTAGAAATTAGATTTATATTGTTTAAGTACTCTTTCTCTGAATTGTTTAAAAGACTGCTAATTTCATCTCTATATATAAAGTACTTTAAAATGATAAAAACATACTGCTACTGAAATTGTTGTAATTTTTCTGAACATATATATATTTTATAGCACATCAATATTTTTTTACGTATATTAGAAAACCTAGAAACCTTTTTTTATTGTAATTTCAGTGAAACTGAAAAAATGACTGGAATTTCCCAACATAATTTTTTGTTCGTAGCAAGGTATCAACCAAACAAAACAGCATAAATAATTTTAAAAAAAAACACGTGACAGATAATTGATTTTTCTATTGTCATAGAACGGCACGAGCCAGATCACCTTAGTTGCTAATAATAATAATAATAAAAAACACACACACAGACAATTCTCGTCGCTGATTGGTCGAAAACAATGACGTCAAGAGTTCACTTCATTCATAGTTTAATTATAAAACTAGTAACACACACAGACAAACACCCACACACACTAGCAACGTAATGACGTGAAGCACGTGGGAAAAACTTAGTTCATGATATAATTGTTTACGTACACAGTAACACGCTAGATATTGACGATAATATTAAATATCACAAATCAAATTAGCCTTTATTGCTTATGTAATAAAGGAAAAAGTTGTTAACTTTAATTTTGAACATATATTTGCATATCATTACATATTTTCTTAGAATTTTATATTTACGTACGTAATATGAAGATGAGTTTCAAATCACCTCACGTGAGAAAAGGGAGTTTTTTTCTATGAAAGTTTGTCCATAAAAAAGACATCGACGAGTGCAAAATACTTTAGTCATCGAATAATTTGTCTACTAAAAAAAAATATTAACAGAGTTATTTTATTTTTAGTATCAATAAAACATATTATTTTTCCATGACTGAACTATAGCATATATTAATTATTTACTTTGGAGACTATTCATATTTAATTAATATGTAATGATTAAACTACTAACTACTAAGACTGTTAATAATTAAATTAATGTTTATTTTCCTCCAAAATACTGTGTAGGCAGGAAATTTATGCTAAATAATCCTACAAATAATATAATAAATAAAAAAATATAAAACACCATCGTAGCGCAGCAGCACAACGTTCTGTATGTAAGCGCGATGGCCGTGGGTTCGATTCCCACATAGTCGGGTAGCAGTGAATTATTTTCTTTTTCTCTTTAAATCAACAAGACAAAGCAGGGCACGTGGCGTTGAGTTTCTCGATACTTAATGTCTCAATAGTTGAGTAGCAATTGAGGAATGGAATGTCTTAATACTAGGTTCCCTCTACGGGATACAGCATGAACGTTTTTTTTTTATTTAATTAAAATTTAAAAAAGTATAGTAGTATGAGATAATATTGTCAGTGACAAGCAGAAATATATTTACAAGAATTCGCACGAATAAGATAAGATGGATCAATTTAACGAGTGGTGTTAATGAATTAGGTCACTTATCATTGATAGATTAAATTAATTAATAAAATTTGTTTTTATAATATATGTATATTCTGTTTTTATATATATTCTGTTACATTTCTAGTTAATTTTGTTCGTCGTTCGGTTTTAAGAAAAGGAAAGCTTTTAATATTTATTTACTTAAATACCGCCATTGTAACGATGTTCAAATATATCTGTCTATACTAGCAATTATGAAACATTAAAATCCATTTTTATATTTGAAACATTCATGTGATGGAACTCCATATGTTGTAGATACTGAATTCCTCCACTCTCTCTCTTTCTACTCGGGGTTAACTTGGGGATGTGATAAATACGAAATACTTTTTTAACTTGGCCATGTGGATGGATCTTCTATCAATATATAACGTAATCACCTAAAACTCCATCATTCCGTTTATCTTCTACAACACCACATAGCAACAAACATACACACAGACTGACCAACACAATACCCTCCTCATATCATACAGTCGGATAAAAGTCTTACAAATCCGTACATCGATATTAAAATTAAGAATATAAGAACAAAGCAATATAAACAATCACAATTCAACTCACGTAGAGAGATGAACGTTTCATACTTTATTACCGTATCAAATTATAATTCAATGAACCTTAGTTCTTTGAAGGGTCGAGAAATGTTTTCTCATACAGCTTCTACCGCCACTGCGCGTACGCATGTTGAATCTTAATTTAGCTTTGTAGTGAATTATGTAATTGGTATTGCCTGTGACTAACACGTTTATGTCATCTAATACTTGAGTTGACACCTACGGCTAATATTTGCTATTATTTTATGTATTATTTATTAAATAGTAAGAATATATTGTTAAAGCTGCTAAGTATAAAGCTTTTTTAGGGGTAGGCAAAGGGAACCTAGTTTTAAGGGACTCGGTTTCCTACTTACCATCTACTTAACGTCAACTTTCTTCACAAGAACAAGAGAATAAAAAGATTTTAAATAAAATCATACCGCCAGTGGGAATCGAACCCAAAATAACCCATTTACATTTCGACATCATACTATACGCTTCGTATACGATGTATTGTACTACGTCGGCCTTGTATAGTGTTAGGGTACTCGGTTTACGATTATTTTGAGTTAGCGATCCGTTCGCGGCTTCGCCCGCTTGTCCTACACAATTATTTATTAACATTATAATTTTAAAGACAAAACCTATACATTGAAAAGAAAAGTATCAGCCAATTCTATGAAACATTTATTTTGTAGCAATATTTAGCATGGAATGTTTTATATAGATACAACTTTTTTATTTATGAACCGATTGTAATAACACTTACACAAAATGTTAAAGATTAAAGATTCTTGCCAAAATACATAGTGAAAATTACATTTAAATCGGTTACACAGTTTCTGAGTTTAGCTTGGAAAAACACACAGAAATTTAGATAAACACACAAACCAACAAACAGAAAAAAATATTGTTTTTTGTTCTATTACATTGAAAAAATGCCTCCAATTGTAGATGTTCTTATATATCTTCCATGTATTGACAACGACTAATTATTGAATTGAATGAATGAATTACAATTTAATTTAATTAATTAATTAAATTGTAACATGTGTAAGATAAAAAATTTCTTTCACATTGATATAAAAAAACAAGTATTTTATTATCATTTAAAATATATATTATAATAATCTTACGTATAATTAAAAAGACATCTATAGATAAATTAATTATCAACAGCGCAGATAACAATTATTAAAAAAAATACTATAAAATATACAACTAACAGTTACTGTATGGTTTAAAAAACAATTCCCGTTTAGAAAAAGTAGGCAGAGAAAAAAAGTGTCAAGACATTCTGTTCTCTTATTATATATTTAATATATGTATATATTTTAACAGCTTTTAGAATTCCTATTCATTATTTTTTTTTTTATAAAAACGGTATTTTTTTCCAAAAACTAATGTATTCTGCATATTGTTAAACTTTTACGTTAGTCAGTGACTGTTAGGGCATTTAGGAACGACAAAGAATGCTATTTACGTTTTTATATATATATACAAATACATACATATATATATAATGCTTTTTTAAAAAATAAACAAATATAAATAACATACCGAAAATATTAATTTGGAGTAACGTCCGTAAACCTCCATTGTACAATACAATCCTAGTTTCGCACTAAATTTATATATATTTATAAATATATTATAGAGACGACATGCAACTACAATAGTAGAGTCACTTATATTTTTTTACTACTTATTGCAATATATATTTAAGTTTATCGACAAGTTATCTTGGGTACAAAGTGTGACCTGATAAGATAACCTCACACCGTCAAGAGACAATGTAAAGTGACGTCATATAATCGTTTTGGATTAAAATTTATTTGTATATATATAAAAATCTTTTATTGTACTGCATGATATCAGGCTCTATTTTTTATTTATTTTTAGACTTTTATTGTAAATTTTATAATTATAAAATTCCGTTTCAGAAACTTCTGAAACTGATGATAAATATACGTTCTATCTGAACTTCAAGAATATTTTTTTATTTTTCAGCATAGTAGAAGTTGAACCTGAAACTACCACAATCACAGTCAGACGCTGCATCACTGCGCTACAAGGGCTCAATAATCTTATAATACAATACAATATAATAATAATATGTAATTGAACTATTTATAACTTAAAGTGGCTGTAACGCTTCAAGCATTTGCAAAGCTTTAGTCCACTGGAACCGGTCCTCAAGGCCCCTGGTTTTCCCGATGTAAGATGGCGGCTTATATACATGAATGTATAGATCAATTTATTTTAAGCTTTATTCTCTAATAGCTTGGGTCGCATTTTGCTTGTTCTTAACTCCATGTTATGTATTAACATAAAAATTACCATCTCAAAATATGCATTTTATTATATTCTTTATATTGTCAAACATAAAAGCGGTTTTAGTTTGCAAAGGATTTTTGAAGGTTGTATACGTAGCAACAGGCTCGATTAATTGTCGAATGCATAAATTTGGTATATTTTATTTTATTTTATTTTATTAGTTTAGTATCAGATTAGGTAGAAACAGAGTCGCGGCTTCGATTTAACTGTAATTATTTTAAAATCGTCTAATGAAGCAGAAATATTAGTTTCGCGAAACAAGTTTCGAGTTTTGGAGTCGAAAAAATAAAAAGTAATTTTATATTGGCGACCACGACCTTTAATGAAAGTCAGACTGGATGTTTCGAGGCGATTTTGTTTGTTTCTATTTTCGTGCGTTATATAAATTTCGTTTTAAGTTATAATTAATAAAAAGTTGTGTATTTTAATAAAAAATAAAATTAATAAGCTTCATGCTGTAACGAGTTCTGTCACTCAAGACGCAGTGCCTCCAGA
>FAPJ01022407.1:0-11590 GCA_001485985.1 Heliconius ethilla aerotome | reverse complement strand
TTATATTTTAATATTATCAAGAAAATTCAAACAAATAAATGGCTGCATCTAAACTTTTTATATGTACTACATTAGTAAGAAAACAAGCATGCGAGGAATACTATCCTACCGTCATACAGTAAAACTAGTTCGGAGGGTAGTGCTAATCAATTATTGTTAGCTTAACCAAAATTGTATTACTGTTAATTATACGCCATTTATTGTAATAGGTTAAGGTTTATATATATAAATAAATAAATAAATAAATAAATAAATAAATAAATCGAACCCTAAAGCATTGTGTTTACAGTCAGATGTTGTCCAACTGCGCCACGAAGGTCCTTTTTCCTAATTATTCTCAGATTCATTATTTTACACTTGTTTCAGATTATTTGTTTTACAATTTTTCGAATGACGGAACCGAACGCCGCGGTCTGTCTGAGCAAATTCAAAAATGAAAATATACTTACCACATTAACAATTCTGATTCTGCAAATATACATACCACATTAACAATTCTGAAAAAATATGAAATTTATATGTTTATCCCTATAAAAAGAACGTGAGAATCAAACTCCCGACCCCTTAAAATAGAAAAGGTGTACCTCGCGACAATATTTCAAGCAAACACCTAGAGGCGTGATCAAAACAATCTGCAGTTGACATAATACCAATATTTATAACGTTACGCCCATTTGTGATATATTCTTACTTTTTATCTTTAATACTTCCTTTTTTATATTTTCAAGTTCCTAATATACCTAGAGGCCGTCGTGGCACAGGGGAACTAGCGTGCGACTGTTAACGCGAAGATACTTTGTTCGATTCCCGCTCGGAGGGATGGATTATAAATATTAATATTTTCAACGAGTAAAGCGCGGCGTTGATTTCCGCAACTCAACTTACAATATCTCAAAAATTCGGTAAAAAGTGGGGAACGGTTGTGTCTTAATGAGAACAGAGTGACGTAGCACTAGGTTCCCAGGTTCCCTTTACCCTACTTTCCTATGTGCTGGATTTGGCGTTAGGCAGGAAAAACTCGCAGTAGTATTCGCTTTACCCTAATGGAAGAATGAAAAAGAATAATCACTACATAGAAAAATATGTAAATAAAAACTACATAGAACAGGTTAGTAATAGGTTTCCTAACAAGTACCTACTCGTACTTTTCACAGAACGAACTTCTATAAACCCACTGAACTTCTGAAATTAGCGGAATGTTACTAATATTATTTTTTGAGGATTTTTAGTGATTATTAAACTAGTTAATGTACGATTAATAATTAACGTTAATCTTTTTGATGTTGTATTATTGTGTGTAAAAGTTATACAATGATTATATTTTTTTATAACTCGAAAAGGCAGGTAGTGAGAACCTAGAGTCAAGACACTCTTTTTACCATGCATCGTACTAGTGTTGGAGATGCTGCGTGTTGAGTGGCTCGACGCTTCGCTTTCACTTGTTTATCATTGCGAGGAAATGAAAATAATTCATTCCTCCCGAGTGCAAGAGGGAATCGAACCCATAATCGTCGAGTTTGCATTTGTACCATTGCATTGGCCCAAGACGGACTCATTGATAATATTACATCTAATTACTTCTTAAAAACAAACTAAATTTTAAAAAGTAATATTAAAAAATTAGAAAATTTATATACTTAGAATTTAAATAAATGAAGTATTGTTATTAAAACAAAAGAGACATTTTAAATTATTTATTCCACATGAAATGTATGACACATACAATTATTAATTATTCTTACTAACTAACAAAAATATTTACAAATTTGGTGCATTGTACAGTTAGTTGTAGAGACTTTGTAGAATAAGATTAAGTTATTTACGTGAGTATCTTCTATTTTTAAATTTATTTTTAAATATTTATAATCCGTATAATGATTTAAGCTTAATCTGTATTGATTTGAAAATTAAAGTGTATCATTTAATTAATTTTATATAAGTAAATATTATAAAAAAGTGAACTGTTGTTAGTGTCCTTATTACAATTTTAAATTTAAAGTTATGACGATGAACAGTGTAATTTAATACAATTTTTTGAAAATTAAAATCTGTTGGAATAACGAACAAAGATGGATTTGACTACTTATTACATAACATTTTTTTTAATTAAAATAAATTTGAATTACTTTATATTTTAATGTGTACCCTAAAATATGTTACAATATATTTTGTCTCTATATTTACAATCAAAGCCACATGTAATATATAAATAAAAAAGCTATGATTATAATGCCACAGATAGATAAAATATAATTATTTTAAATAAATATTAAAAAAGATTTACGATATATTGCAACCTAGTGTTAAAATTTAGGGCACTCAATTTCCCACGCACCGTACTATAATCGAGACATTGCGTGTTAAATGGCGGAACTCGACGCCTCGCTTTGTTTACCAGAGTGGATAAATGAAAATAATTAACACTATCATTCTCCCTCGTGACGATCAAAATCAAATCTAAAGGTGTTTTTAGAAACCTCCAGCATCATTACTGTTACTGATCATTTATGAAGGACTAGGAAATTAAATAGTTTCAAAAATATAACAGATGAATACATATATAATACTAGTATCATTCATTGTTGTTATTGGTCAAAATTTATAATATTTTTCGAAGTTGTCATTATTTCTTTTTAAAAAACTAAATCCACAAGTAAAAGTTAGTTTCTGGAATAGAATGAATAAAATTAATTTTGACTATATTTATCCCAAATATCTATTTTAATTAATTATAATCTGTGCAATATACAAACTATAATTTTAAATATTATAATTATAAAGTTAATAGCTACATCACTAGTTTAGAAAACACGTCAAGTTACATTTATCTCTTCATCAGAAGCGCTCGCATCACTATCGAAATCCTCTTCCTCCATATTGCTATAAACATTTTCCCGCGCAAATAACGAATTGGTAGCCACCTTGTCGTCAAAACGATAATCATTAGATGTGGTAGTATAAATTTTATTTTTAATTTCTTCATCTTCGTTGGAAATTGGTGACATTTTCGGTTTATCCACTTCAGCATCAGATAGATCTGGGTGAGGATTATTTTTATTGGGTAGAGTTTGCTCCCTGGAGCCGCCGGACGCGAGAAGTTCCCGCTCTTTAGAGTTCCGCCATTTCATGCGACGGTTTTGGAACCAGATCTTAACCTGAAAAAAAAAATTAAATTAGTTAATCTATAGGTAACTAAAATGTGACTGTGTGACTGTGAAAACGGGATGCTTGTGGGTTCAATTCCAACTGATGATTCGGGGGCATGAATTATTTAATATTTTCTCTAGCTCTTGTAGCAAAGGAAAGTGCGGCGTTGAATTCCGCCTCTTAAAACACAATGTCTCGAAAATTTGACGATGCGTAGGGTAGAGTATCTACGTTTTTTTGTTTTTTCTCTGCCTACCCTGCCATATGCGGAATACAGTGTAACCTAAAAATACTCCAAAATACGAACCTACGACCCAATCACCCATATCATACGGTTTCGCAATAAAAATATGCCTTAAACTAAAAATAGAAAAATAACCATTCTGAACCCCAATTGCGTATACAGTAACAAAAGAACACGCCCACCATCAATAAGCCAACGTCACCCACAAATCCATTCTTTACACCAAAAACTGTTATTTCACCCAAAAAAAAAAGAAAAAAGAAGCGATTCATAACATTAACGATTATTGTTTTTTTATTACATTTTTTCTTTTGCTAACGCACGCGTTATTTTTTTATTATTTCAATTTGTCTTTAAACCAAGTAATTATGATACTTTTATAGAAAATGTTTTAAGAGAACAAGGATATGAACGTGGGCCATTGTGACTACTTTAAGAACTACACTTAGTAGAACATTTAGTAGTACGGAAGATAATTAGTTCGCTATTTAATAATATTATTTTTTCGATAGTTACATCTTGTCAAAGAATTGACGTTGTGACCCACACAGGGGTGCAACTGTAAACGCGAAAGTTTGTGGGTTCGATTCTCACTCGAAGTAAATATCGAGGAGAAGAAATATTTAACATTTTCATGTCCTCCCTTTGGTAACGAGGCAAAGCGTGGTACGAGGCATTGAACACACAACATGCAATGCCTCTATAATTCGGCGAAATGTAGGGAACGGAGGTATCTAAATGAGAATGGAGTGTCTTAACACTAGGTTCCCAGGTTCCTTCTGCCTACCCTGCTACTTCTTGATTATAGTGTGAAGTTAAAAAATAAAGAAAAAATAATGAAATGATCAATTACGGCAGAAATAGATAGAGGCAACCTAGTCTGTACGACAATTCTAAGACTCTCTATACTCCACTTTTCTTCTACTTTTCGAGACATTGCGTGTTGAGTGGATGACATTTAATAACATTTCTCCTTGTCTATCAGAGTAAGAAGCTCTGGATTCTCCAGGTGTGGAGCGAATCCACCATAGCATAGTCAATCAGACGCTGTTCCACGGCGGCATCATCAATTCTATACATTGGTGAAATGATCAAATTCACAAATGCAGATTAATAAAAATAATGATAGAAAACTGTATACATAGGCATCAAAATAATTATTTCGTCACAAAATAAATTCACAACTTTTACAACGTAATGTTAGTGATAGCCGTAGATGATAGATGATCTATGCATTTTATTTTTACTTTAAAAAATGATCGCTATAACAGCATAGTTGGGATGTCTTTGGCTAAAAAAGATAGTTGCTGAAGAATAAGCGTAAGTATATATTAAGAAATTAAAATACGCAAAAACTAGTAAAAACTTTTCAAAAAGTAATTGACGGACTTATAAATTCCTTTATTAGCTGTTCTATGTATGTTGTAGTTCTATGTTGTCTTTGCCTGTATATATTTTTTTAATTCAAAGTATAATTATTTATAAATTAACTGCTTGATTTAGTATTATTTTTAATCTCTCTTGGACTGACAATACTGATATTGGTAAATCGTTATTAATAAATAAGAATATTATCAGTTCGGAAGTCGTAAGGCACTTTTGATAAGAAGAACAAAAATGTAACTCAATAGCTGCTCTTTTAAAATTACTCATTTTATGTAGATTTTTATAATTTCCATATTCTTTAATATTAGTAGACATCTAAATTTGTGACAAAAACGGATATGAATTGAAAATGACAAATCACTTCCACGGAACCAATCGGTTATTGATCGTTTTCGAAATTCGAACGAATCATTTGTCAATTTTAAATGTCGAATGTTTTTTGGCGCGACTTTTGTTCGATAATTGAAATGTGAGACGAATTATGTAGATGTTAAAAAAAATATATATATATATAATCTATTTATCAATTTAATTTTATTATAATTAATTATTTTGTTTTGTAGTTATAAATTATCTTAAACGACTGATTTCAATTGCTTAATGTTAATTAAGCTAGTTTGTATATGTACCTCCTGAATATCTTCATTGTAATAGCCATTTTATTGCTTTTCACTTACTGTAATTCTTTTTAACACTATTTATTTATATAATAAAAGGACTTGTCCTCACTGACTGAGGTAAGACGCACGCACAGCCGTAACCGCTGTGCGTAGAAACGTGAAATTTGGACAGATGTTTACTTTCGTAATCTGGACATCCACTAAGGGATTTTGAAAAATTTTAACCCCAAAATATAAAGGGTGAAATAGGGATTGAAAATTTGTATGGAAAAATCTTTAAATCGCCACCGATTTTTATAATATTTGAAATTTCAGACTTAAAAATATTTCAGCAACACGTGTTTTATGGTTTATTATAATTCACTCCTAAGGGTACAAATAAGCAGGCGAAGCTGCGCGCGTCCGCTAGCATATAATAAAACAGTAAAAATATTTTGTCTGTACATTTAGTACTTTTGACTGAAATGGATAGAGCGATACTTAAAAACCATTATAGAAAGCAAAAATATATATTTTAATTTCTTGTCTGTCTGTCTGTATGTCGCTTATCTTCGAAAGTACTGAAACGATTCACTTAAAATTTTCACCAATTGCTTTGTTTTAACTCAGCTTAACATTTAAGTCTGTTTTATTAAAATCGGTTCATTAAAAAAGTTATCGTCATTTGAATGAACTCAAGCGCGCTGCGCTACCTAAGCTGGGCTGCGCATAAATAGCAATTTATATCTATATTTATAACAAATATGTATTTGTTTGGAATAAATCTGTATGTTTAACCAACTTTCAAAACAAGGACCTCCTCCTTATTTTGAAAGTTGGTTAAATTCTCTCTGTTCTCAATTAATTATTTTCGAATCGATATTCGATTCACCGAAGGTATACAAATTAAACTATTTATAAAACATCTATTCTGATCATTCAAATGCTTTAAAGTTTCACATATTCAAATCTCCTTAAAATTAAATTATTTCTACCACCCAAAGAAAACATCACAACTAAACATAATCTTCACTATTTGTATCATCTCTCACCCTCTATCTGTATCAATGTCATCTCCCCTCTCTCTCTCCCTCTCCTCTCCGTGTCGTGGACTCACCGTCTAATAAGGCGAGCCCTGCGCGGAGACAGCCTGACGTCTGCGTCCAGAGCGGGCTCCACTGAAACGCGCACTTCCCCCGACCGAGTGTACACCGGGAACGCGGGTATTTGTAATCTGTGGAAATAAAGAATTGTATACACATTTTTTCCTTCACTCGGAAATTAGCGAACCTGAGTTGTAAATGACTGCACAGATTTGATCTTAGGATATTTTTGATTCAAAGCTCTACTACAGGGTGGCCACGACTCGTTATATTAATATTATTGCGAGCGCGGCTTTGGGTGCTCACCGGAGCGGGCGCGACGTCGGGGCGCGCGCGGCCATTAGCACGGCGACGGCGTGTCGCGCGTGTTGCGGCGCGTGCAGGCGTCGCCCGCGCGTGTTGTAGCGCTCGGGCAGTGCACACCACAGCGAGGCGGACACCGCATGTAATACGTTTGTATGTTGTCTCACTGGTACAGAATAGATATATGTTTTAATTTAATATTTGGTTTCTCGCTATATTTTACATATAGCGGGATAGGCAGAGGGAATCGCGTCATAGCACTCTCCGTTCCCCACTTTCCCCTAAATTACAGAGTCTATAATTAGTGAGTGTGATTTCATCACTGTGCTTTATTAAGATAAAGAGCGGCGCGGAGTGGTTAGATAAAAATCATTATCATATTGTTATTTCCCAGAATGTGAATCAATCCTAAAACACTCATGTCTACAGTCAAGCACTGTCTTAATAAACCTGTAGCTTCAAATACGTATGAAATTAACTTTGCAAAGTTCAAACCAAATAAAACCAAAAAAATCAAGTTATTAAATTAATGTATTTAGTTAAAAAACTGCCTCACCGCCAGTTTTTTTCTCATCTAGTACAGGATTCTTCTCTATTTCTTCATCAGTAGTGTCTATAATCGCTTGACAGTCTGTAAACTCCCACGCCGTCTAACAAAGAAACATAAATAAATCTATATAAACAGGGTGGAAGCGTTTGCGCTCCCGTTTACGGGAGCAGCGTATAAGGTAAAATATTTTAAACCTATACTAAAATATTATCAAGATATGTCCACACTTTAGACGATTGACGACTTGTATCCAGATTGTATTACGTGTGTCGCAGTTACAAATACATACCAATAACGTAAACACCTACTATGACAAAAAATACTACTAAACGTTGCCGATTTACCACTTTTCATTCTCAATAAACATACCAGAACGAGAAAGGCTTATCTCTCGTTCTATTTTACTCAATTACCTACAATGAACGTTAACTTAATTTTCTATAATAAACCTAAACTCCGTTCAACTTCACCGCCAATACCTACGACTTGATTTCGTGTAAGAGGCGTGTGCGATGTTGTCGCTTTGACAGGTTAGTGTCTGAGTACGTCATTCTTAACAAATTCACAACGATTTTTTTCACAGCGATAATTTAATTATTCATTGTTTTTGTTATTATTGTTTGAAAACAAACACTTTGTATTGTTTGTCAAAATCTCTTTTGTTTTAAAATTAAATCATCAGCTTTACGCTGTATCCCCACAGGCACCCTCGAACAAACCGAAATTGAAAAAAAGCTAAAACTCACCCGTTTATAGTAATACTGTCTCCGTTTCGTGGTTCCCGGTCTAGCACAATCATTTGCATCCGTCGTTTCGGTCAGGTTTATATTATTTTCTAATTCGGCAACTTTGAAGTTTTCTTTGCCTATAAAAATTAAAAAAAGTTTAATCCGTGTGTATACAATTGAGTGTATTCGCGTGTACTTGACTGCGTGCACGTGTATTCGAGTCTGTACGGGTGTACATGAGTGCGTGCAGATGTACTTAGGTGCGTGTACGTATGTACTTAGAGTGCGTAAGCGTGTACTTGAATATAATTGAATAATACATTGAATAAATTTACTTGAATACATTTGCTCTTACCAATAGGCATTAACTGATCATCCAATTCTCCAGATTTGTGTAATATTCTGCAAGCTTGCAACGCGACCATGCGTCTAGCTAATACTCTGGTAGGCATTGGGTGACCCTGAAAATATAAATGCAATACAAATAAAACAGCTTCACACTGAATCCCGCACACGGCAGGGTAGGCAGAGAGATCCTAGTGTTAAGACACTCCGTTTGCCATTTTCCGCCGACTTTTGGAGGCATTCTTGAGTGGCGGAACGCAACGCCACGCTTTGCCTCGACACCAGAGCGAATGAAAATATAAATTTAAATTAATATGTATTTCCTCAAGTGGGGATCGAACCCACAATCATCGCGTTACAGTCGCGTTGTGCCCCTGCGCCACAACGCCACAACTCTGTAATAATATTTTCTTCGTTAAATCGCGAAAATACCGAAACTAAACACGTAATCGTGCGATTCATAGTACAAGACATACTAAAAGAAATAATTATATTTTAATTATTTTCAATTCTCCTTTCTAATACAAGAACTGTGTGGCGTTACGTTGCGACGTCAATGTCAAGCCAATACCAAATTTAAACATATATCTTAAAATATAGAATTTTAACACAAAATTCTCTTTATCTACACAAAAAAACACACAAAAACTCACAACGATATTATATTTCACCGGACAATTCAATGGCATTCTCAGTGTACATATATACGCTATCTTTAGTACTCCTTCTCTATCTGGGATTTGAACCTGCTCCATCCACCATTGTGGGGCGAGACGTGTGAACGTGTCTGATGGGAGCTTACCGCAATATCTGAAATTGGGGGGTTATTATTACATAACGCCGCGTTAAGTTCCGCCTGTTAATATGCAATGACTGGAAAATTGGACAAAAAGTGTAGTAGAGTGTGTCAAAACTAGGTTTTTAGGTGTTTTTATTATAAAAGAGAATAAAGTAATAGTGATGCTTGTTATTATTATAAAAGTCGCGGCGTCAGTTAATATGCAATGTGTCAAAAATGTGGGTCTTATCATTTGATTTTTTTTATTATTATTTGTCAAGCAAAAATTTTCTTCAAATGGGAACCTTCAACGCATAATTTTAAAATGAGTGTGTTTTTATTTAAAATTAAGAAATTATACGACAGAGCACGGCACTGAAATTTTCATGATTTTTCATGTTGAGTCTCAACATGAAAAATCATGAAAATCAAACGGAACGGAGTGTCAGAACACTAAGTTCCTCCACCTACTCTAACAGGGTAGGATGCGGGATACAGCGTGAAGTAAAAAAAATATACATACCTATTAATAAGAGCTATTGCCGAATTTAAATCGACACTAGCGACATTATCATCGGTCTTCTTATCATTTAATTGATATTCGAACTTGAAATCTTTACATTTATTATCTATATTTGTATCTTTAATTTCATAGTTTTCTCTAAAATCAAGTATTTTCTGACATTCTTTTTCTTTATCTATGTTTTCATTTTTTTCACTAATTTCATTTTTCCTATCAACGACATTACTTTCTTTTATTTCACCCATTTCTGTCTCACCATTCTCTTTATTTATGTGTGTTCCTTTCATTTCTTCAATAATTGTATTAACATCATTTACATCATTTATTTTATCTTTGGTATCTTTATTAATTAAATCGATAGTATTTATATTTGTAACATCCATTTTAACTCGATTTGCATTGATTTTATCTTCTAAGTTTGAATTACTATTTACATTTTCTTTGTCTATTTTTGTATTAGAGCCTAATTCAAGAGGTATATACGGTTTTACAATAAAAGCTACATTATCAGCATGATTTTCTTCTTCTTGTGGTGGTTCAAATTGTATACCACATCCACATTTCCTTGTTATTATCTGTGTTAAAGTTAAACATAATTTATCAAATTAAAAAATCCGGGTCACCGCAGGGATATAAGCAAAGTAAACGCAACGGTTGTGGGTTCATTTCTTACTAGAGGGAATGAAATATTTAATATTTTGCATATTATCGCTCTCGTAACCAGGCAAAGCGGGGCATTGGTATCCGCCACTCAACAATCAATGGTTCAATAATTTGGCGGAAAATGAAGGACGGAAGTGTATGAATCGGAAACGAAGTATCTTAACACTAGGTTCCCTCTGCCTACTCTGCTACGTGCCGGATCCCGTATGAAACGAACCAATTAGGTATAATTACGAGGCAACGACATTTCTGCCGTACGGCCGATATGTCGTGGCACTATACTCTACAATCTACATAGATAGAGATAATAAATATAAACCTACCTGATCTAGTTCCTTATATATAGCTAAATTGTGTACTAGCATCCGACTATCAGCGTCGGCCGTAGTCAGCAGCGCCACGGAGGCACGCGGCGCTCTCGCGCGACCTCTGCAGAGGCCGTGCGACCGATACCTGAGGGCAGCAGGCACAAATATATGTATATAGGAGCTCTTTAGGAATCCAGGAACATTACATATTATCCATTACATTATTATCCAATATTTAGGACCAATTTCAGTCGGTTTCGATTACTAATTAAGTTTCAGATAGTAATCTAATAATTAATGCTCAACCTTCGCGTCCGTAACGCGAAGGTTGTGGGTTCGATCCCCACTCGAGGAAATGAAATAATTATTTACGTTTATATTTCCATTTCTTCCCTCTGGTGTCGAGGCAAAGCGCGGCGTTGAGTTCTGATTTTTTTTCCAAGAAATACGTTTTGAGTTACATCACTTTAATTCAGAGTTCACTTTCATTTCAAGTTTTTTGAAAGGTGGGAATTTAAATCTCAGCTACACCATTTTTTTTTAAATCTTACAAGTAAGTTTTTTAAGTAATTAATCAGTAATTAAACATCACGCATAGTTTTATTTTTACTTATTTATGGAAGCGATACAATGATTCAATTATCAAAATAAGATAATAAATTTAAAAAGTACTCACGACGACGGCACGTCCCATCTGACGACCAAATTACATCTCGGCAAGTCTATACCTTCTTCTAGGACCGACGTGGCTAGGAGTAAATTACATTCGTGCATGCGGAACCTCAAATATTAAAAAAAGAACTATTAAAAAATATTAAAACTTACATACTTTTTACTGACTCAGGTGTAGCTAATAAAAGCATGTTAAATTCAAATTCAAAATATTCTTTATTCAAATAGACTGTTATAAGCA
>FAPJ01022395.1:0-13402 GCA_001485985.1 Heliconius ethilla aerotome | reverse complement strand
GTATGTTATACACATACTTATGTATATTTATAATTACTATATATTTATAATAAGTCTTAATTATATTTAAAGAGAAATTACTTTTGATTATATAAACGCGTAAAATTATAAAGACAAATAGCACAATTTGCTAAATTGTTGAAAATTAATAAACAACAATGATCAACAGCCGTGGCCGTTATTAAGTTACGCGTCAAAATTTATGTAAGTGTACGAACGAACTTTAGCCCGTTCTTCTGATATAGCGTTATTATTATTATTTTTTTTTTTTAAGACATTAATATTAAGAAATGTCTTAAAGCTGGTGTCTTAAATTCTGCTTCCCACTTTTCTCCGAATTCTAGTGGAGAAACTCGCGCTTTGCCTCGACGCCCGAGCGAAGAAATTAAAATATTTAATTTTTTCGACCGGCAATTGAACCTATAACCTTTTACGTTTACAGTCACACACTTGTGGCGCAGAGGCCACGACTGGCCTCTCTCGCAGAGGCCACGACTGGTCTATTTTTCTGATTATTGCATTAAATATTTATTAACTTCCGCAGTCTAATATCAAAAGGTTTTGATGGACTTTAGATTTTATTTATTGCTTTGTGCTTAAAGCGAAAACGCGGGGTGTTAAAAAATAAGAATTGAAATGAAGGAAGTAAGTGAGTATTCAGAGTGCCACTCGCGTTTCGCTGTTTTATACGCTACTTTTTTGTAATAATTACATTTTTTATATGCTTTTAGAAGGTAAAATCTTATATATAAATTGTCTATCCTTAGTATGGTAGCAAGCGGGAAAACAAGCTTTTAAAAACAAACACTGCCATCTCTGCAAACCTCTATCTCCTGTCATCAACCTTTTCATATTCTAAGTCATCATGTTTTTAACATTTTACAAGACTTTTAGTATCATCTCTTCTAGTATACTATAATTTCAAAGATCAACTGAGGTCTCCTCCTACTCCTCTTATCACACTCTTGTTTCCTAAACCTCTTCTCTATTCTCACCGTAACATACACATAACAAGTATTAGTTCATGCCATTCTATTTAAATTATCTGAACGACGTATAAATAAAATATATTATAAAATATATTTCATACAATCGAGCACCAACTAATAATGATTTACCATTATGCCCGCAACATCATTTAAACGGATGTCATTAAACAAACGCGTTATGTAATGTGAAATAGCTCGATTTACACAAACACAGAATGATTGTTCATTCCTATGAATAAGTGTTAATTGCGTTATTGTTTTTATTGAAATGTATTGTTCAGTATTTATATAATAAATGTGGGTAGTTACCAATGTATATAGCTTTGTTAGGTTTTGTATTTACGTTTAAGTAAATATTTCTAGACGCAAAATCTCGTTTTTTTCCCGTTCCCGTGAATTTTTCGGGAAATCGTTTCTTATAGTGCTCTTCTAAACTAAGTAGATGCTAGATTTCTACTTTCTTATTCCAGTAGTTATTTCTGTGCCTTGACCGTCAATTACTCTGTAACTGAAAATTTTCACCCAAATCGATCGAACCTATAACCAGTCGTGTTTACAGTCGCACGCTTACCACTGCGCCACAATAGACTTCATTAACACTAGGTACTGTCGTAAGTGATAATAAATCTAAAAATATTTTATAAAATCCAATTTTAGTAAAATCAAATTTATAATAACATTCATGCATCACTAGTTCTGGCGTAATTGACATCATGATATGAACTGATTCTTCTATTAATGGTTCTGTAAATATTATTTCTATTTAAAATTTGCTATTATAAAATGAATTATTTAAAGTTAGTAATTAACGTTATAATGGTCTAATTGAGATGTCTCAATTGATATTGAAGGGTTTATTTAAATAATGGTTTATTCATGGGAATCTTTCTACACTCTACGCGCAAAAAGTGTGTGTTTTTTTCTGATTTTATGCTTGTTATTTTTGTTAGAGTTCGACTTGGAATGAGTTATTGCCATATCCTCGTTCTGGTATAAAGACAAAGCGCGACGTTGAATGCCACTACTCAATAAATAAAAGTCTAAATTGCAAGTAAAGTATTGAACGAAATATCTCAATATTAGGTATTCACTGCCACTTCTGATGAGGGATATAGCGTGTAGCTAAAAGAAAGATACGGGATAATGCGTGAAGCTAAAGAAATATAAAATAGTATTGGGTTCGACGAAACATGGGACTCCGAATGAGCATACCTTTAAATTCCTTGGCTAACCTACAATTTTATATAGTAAGTTAAGCTGCTTTTCAATTTTCCAATACCAACATCTACAAATATATTATTTTAGTATAAATTTATCGTTTTCGCCATAACAATAGTAAAATGTTTGTATGAACAATTTTAAAAATACATAAACCTAAACAGAGTCTTACGAAACCTGCCATTACGGATGGCCGACCAGAGAAAATACAAGGCGACTGAAATGACCCGTACACCGCAATCCTATAATGCAGTGCATTTGAGCGCTACAGTTTTCATTTTTCTTTAACTTAATAAATTCTACTATCAATATTGTTGCAAACTCCTTCTCAAAATATATATTGTATTGTTTTTAATAAATTCGATTTCAATTTCTGGTATACAGAGTACATATAGGTAAACTAGTGTTGAGACACTCAGTTCTCCACTTTTTGCACAATTTCCAGAGATTTTACATTGCATGATCGTCAATTTTAATTCAAAACAGTGTTGACCTATTAATTATTTATTATTGAATATTTAATAAATATTTATTCATAAAACATAACAAAATTACTTTATGGCGACCTCAAATAAAATATCATACACATATTTTATCAAAGCATAATTGGTGCTTTCATGTCGATAATTATAGAAAACCTTTGATTGT
This sequence comes from Heliconius ethilla aerotome, assembly GCA_001485985.1. Classification (NCBI taxonomy): domain Eukaryota; kingdom Metazoa; phylum Arthropoda; class Insecta; order Lepidoptera; family Nymphalidae; genus Heliconius; species Heliconius ethilla. The sequence continues at coordinate 10,547 of FAPJ01022395.1, read as the reverse complement.
TATTGCCATTAAATGTAAATTATCGTGAGTGAGTTGAACAGCGTGTTTCACTGTAAACACGATAGTTCATGCTATTTTTTTTCAGTTTCACGCTGTATCTCGCAAAGGGCAGGGTAAACTAGTGTGAAAACACTCCGTGAGCGAAACTCAATACCACGTTTAATTTTTTTACCAGAACTAGCGAATGAAAATAATAATTTTCTTCAAGTTGGAATCGAACTCACATTTGCCTTAATTTTTATTCTCGACAGTATTAATTTAATTTCCTTAGTTTTTAAATAATTTTCAATCTCCACTATACCGCGGCTCAATTCGTCTCAATTTCATGACTTGAAAAAGAATGTCTTGACACTATTTTAATTTAGATCACTTTTGAATTTGGAAACATTATAATGGTTATAAAAGCTTCCACGTGCAAAAAGAAAGGTTATTCGTTTAATTGAGTTAAAAAAATCTCTTCACTTTCTAACAATGTGAAGTATCTTGTTTAATTTGATAAAAAGATTTGGAAAAAGATATTATAATAGGTACATAACATTAATATAAGTCTAACAATAACTTTAAATAAGAATAGATTTTTAAATATAATCGGCCACTAACAGAATATACCTTCTTGCATTAAAAATGATATAAAAAAACACAAACCTACTACCTACCTGTATTAAATGATGCCCTAATTAAAAGTAAGAATGTTGATAGGTATAACCGACCAGGTCAGTTCCAGAAGGCGCGGGTTCGAGTCCCGCTACGTTAAAATTTTTATACATTTTCTAAATAAGTACTTATACGCCAGTTAAAATTTTTGGATCCCTTACATTTTCCCAAGCAATATTGGATCCAAAAAATTTTTTATTTAATTTAGCACTTCCACTGTCACGTGCTCCTATCACGTCACGTACGAAAATCCATTACAGCTATCAGATTTTACATCACAAACTAGTGAACAAAGGTAGGTTGATTTTAATTTTGGTGATAATACCCACCCGGAAAGGGAAGCCAGTCAGATATTTCATACAGTTGGGTTTAATACTGCCGCAATCAAAAACAATGAACGCCGTATTGTTTCTGTACATTTATGGCTGTTATGAGGAATTTTTATGGCATATAAAAGATTGATCTCGGACAATTAAAATCCGTGCGGTTTTCGTTTTTGTATACATTGTAGGTACGGGTTGAATGTAGGCTTTAGATAAATGAGGCTTGCTGAAGTGTTGGATTTGGAGTTTTGTTTCGTTGTAAAAATCCATGATTACTTCGTGCAAATAATATTTATATAAAAGGGGAAAAAATATTAATAACTGCTGATCTATCTCTTTGCAGTCATATGTTACAAGAGAGTTTGTCATGAATACCTTTCAAATAAGCAACATCTTGCCGTGTAAAGCGTTTCTCATCAATTTAGATTAGAAATGTAAGTTATTTGTCCTAAAATCGTTAATTCAATTAATTTGTTGAAGTTTTATGCCATTTAGATAAGATTCAGATTGGATGTGAATGTGAATACCGTTATATATAAGTGATATAGTTTCGGAAGTGGGAAACGAAAGTGTATTAACACTAGGTTCACAGGTTCACAGACACTATCCCGCTGGTGCACAACGGCTTCGACCACCACCACCAACCAACCAAAAATACCAGAAAAACAAAAAATATCCACGCAAATCCAAAAGGTTTTCAATTAAGTATTTCAAGGGGCCATCTATTTCAGAATACTGTTGTGCGAAGATTAACTGACACGTCGACACGTTCGCAATAATTCCACCAAATAAATCATTCCCCGACACCGTATATTGATGAAAATAGCTATAAATTGGAGCCTTATGTGAGCTACATACATCAGCTGCAAGAGTTACGAACTTGCACGTAAATTAAGTATAATGAAATTAAATTGGGTAAGTTCGAACGTGATGGTTGTTATGAGGTTCCGTACGGATTGTTTTTTCTTTAGTTTCACGCTTATGCCACACTGCAGGGGATACACAGAATCTGGACAAGAGGAAACCTGATTATGGTTTGCAGGAGCCAGGAGTTCCCCTACAGGGGCTTTAAAAAAAGAAAAAAGCAAAAAAGATTTTCGAAAACCAAGGAGACCTCATTAAAAATTACATAATTATAGCCTATATTGCGAATGCGTGATTTATTGCATTAGATTATATGTTTTTTTTCATATAACAGTTAGACAAAGGCAACCTCAGTTAGGGCACTTAGTACCCCAATTAATACTTTACACCCAATTTTCGATTTTTCCAGAGCAAGAAGCGCCGTGTGCGCTGTGCGAAGCTGTGGCGCTTGTAACTTGTGGGTTCGATTCCTACTCACACGCTGTGCCTCTACGGCGGTCTCAGTACAAAAATAATAATAACATGAAAAACCTAAGTAAAATAACAAATTACCAAAATTGTATTGAGAATTAACAAGTTGTACACAATCGATCTTTGTTAAGTTAAAATTATTAGCTACTCTGCGTCAGCCGATGGTGATTGATTTATGAAAGATGCCTCGTACACCAGAGTTTTCGTACAAACTTTTCCACTTCAAAAATTTAAATTAACCAATGAAAATTTGTATTACAAGAGTTTTCCCAGGTTCCCTCTGTCTATCCTGCAGTAAGTGCAGGATACAGCGAAAGTGAAAAAATAAATTTTCTCCATCCTCTCTGGCTTTCCCGCTAGGGTCAATACGTTTAACTGAAAGTATTGTAATTTTTTAAGAAACACTTCATTCACCGTTTTCCGGTAAATATAATTTATTTGATATGTATTCGACTAGTGAAACCCAAATATGTGATCTTATATCGTGTCTACATATTTTTTCTCAGTTACACTCTGTATCACTCACGTCGTAGGCTGTGCAGAGAGAAAGTCACTCCGTTTCCTAATTTTCATCTAATTTTAGAATCATTTCGTGTTAAATGGTGGAACTTAACGCCGCGCCTTGTCTTGTTACCAAAGAAAAAAGGTAGAATAATTTATTAATGCAACCACTTTGTTAACATTCACATGCTGTGCCGCTTTTCTGCGATAACCTCTTTTCTTTGGATCTTGTGTAAGGAATTTAATTATTTTTTATGTGTAGAAATCGTTTCTAAAATAACTACTTATCTCGATTTCTTACAGAAATATCAGTTCCACACTAGATACTTAACACTAAAATAAATTTAATATCGATTTAATGACATAAAAATTAAAACACTAGGCTCTAGTAGAAAATAAGCATATTTTATAAGCAAAGTTTCCTTCATTAATGAATTCCATGTTGGCAGGTAAGTAATTTCGTAACTTGGCTCCGTTATAACGATCGCCGGCATCTTTGGAACACGCGCCGCTTAATAAATCATCCCGCTGTCTTCAACATGTCTATACTATACTAGTCTCGGATTCCAGGTTTGCTTTTTTAAAAAATGTAAATTCTTATTAATTTTTTGTTGCCACAGTTACTGTCCTGCCAGAAGTGTAAGTGCGAACGCGACGACTGTGGGTTCGATTACCACTAGAGGAAAAAAGTTATTTAATATTTTCATTTCATCGCTCTGGTAACAAGAAATGCTCGGCCTTGACGACATACAATGTTTCTAAAATTCGGCAGAAATCATTGAACCTTTTTTTTATATATTTTTAGTGTTATTCCACACTTAGGAAGTTAAAATACTTTTAAGAAAGCATATAAAAATATAATTCGCTACGTTCAAATTTTTATATGTTTTCTAATACGTATTTTTCTTTCTATTCCCAAAACTACTATATAAGCAAAATAACCAAAGCCAGTATCGACATAGTAAAAAAAGACCACCGCATTCATATTAACCTGATTTTTCCTCATACCTGTAAGATATTGGAACAAGTATCACAGGTTTCCTCCTAATTATATACCCTGGTATAATAGCCGGTTATTATTTTTTACGACAGGACCCTAATGAGCGTCGGCATAATGTTTACGATATTTACATTATATTTCCTTGTAGCGAAGTAAGTAAATAACTTGGTGGTGGCCGCCCTTACAAGATAGGGTAGAAGAAGTAATAAATAATTAAGAAGATGTGAGTAGAGACCAGTGGTGGAGCAGGGGACTGTAAACGTGATAGGTTGTAAGTTTGACTCTCAATCGAAGAGAATAAAATGTTTAACTTCACTTCCTTGCTCTGATAACGAGGCAGAACGCTGCATTAAAATCCGCTGCCTATCGCAATGCCTGAAGCTACCAACCAGAATCCCGCAACCTAGTGTTAAAGCACTCTGTTTTCCAAGCATCACTAAATTTTCGCACATCGCATTTTGAGTGGAAAAATACACAGTTGCACTTTGTCTTCTATACCAAAGAGAAAAAATAAAAAGAAATGTTTCCCTCAGTGGAAATCGAAATCGCAACTGTTACATCTACAGTCAAACATTGTGCTACTACACCATGAGATAAGCCTTAAATTCGTAAATCGTTACATTTACAAATAACAGTCAATCGTAAGCTCATACAAAACAAACTAGTATATCAAAATATCTAAATAAGCTGAAAATAAATTTGACATTTGAATAAAAAATAACAAAAACTCAAATGTTTGGATTGTCTGAATTTTCATTTTAGTAAAGTGTAATTGAAAAGTTTCACGCTGCATAGTTCGAACTGAATGAAATACGGCTTTATCGATATTATGGTTTAATATCCGAAATGTTATTCATTACATCGATATTTAAATCTATATTCGATATAATTAAAATGTTTCGTAATAAAATAATATTATAATCGCTTATGAGTTTATACAAAAAGGGGGATCGATTTACATTAATGCTTTTATACAGACATATCCTTATTTAATCACTTCCAAAAAATTTTAGTGCAATAAGTGACTTTAAACGCGACGGTTGTGTGTTCGATTCACATTTAGAGAAATTAGTTAGTTTTATCTTCTAATAACACGACAAAGTAAAGCGTTTAGTTCCACCACTCAATATGCAATATCTCGAAAATTAGGCGGAAAGGGGGAAAGGGAATGTCTTAACACTCTAGGTTGCTTCTGTCCACCTTGCTATATGCAAACATGGCATTCCTCTTTATTCTATACCTTTTTAGGTACAAAAGATATTACTTTCGAATGGGAATTTCAAATTACCGCTGTAAGGCCATCCCTACGGGAGGGATTTGAATCCACATTCAAACATAATCAATTTAGTCACAACGGCAAATGGATAATGCTAATTTATTACATCAATATCTAAACGAAATCTCAACTCATAAAAAATTCTACATAAACTAACCTAATTTCATAAGTAAAGTGTTTCAGGTCAGAACTCTTTTAACCCCCACGTGCCAAGAATACAACCCCCAGTCATATTAAGTAAATAATTTCATGAACAGTAAGGGATTCTTCTGATTGCTAAAAAGCATACGTGGTGTTAGGGGTTCCAGCCCCCAGTAAGAATTTGGGACGTCGTCGCGGAAACTGGAAAATCGGTACAACGTGCCCCGAATAAATGACAGAAAAGTTGTTCAGGGAAAAAAACACAGTGAAAATTTTCGCTGTCTGACCTGAATGCCTACCTGAATTTTGATGGCCATTGATGAAGGATGGCTGTGTGCGGTCTTATTTCGAATTCTGTGGGGCGAAACGTGTTCATCTCGTGTATTTTGCGTGTGGAATCTTGTTTGGGAAATTTATTAGCTGGCGGTTGCTCTTACCTGTTTCAAATCTCGCTGAGTAGTGGATAGAGTAAAAGACAACTGCATTAAAAATGTTTTATATGTAAGTAATGAGAAATCATGTTGAAATTATTAAGAAAATATTTACAGTAATTTGACTTTTAAACAACTTTTAATAAATTAATCAATAGTCTACAGTGATGCAAAATGTATTTTGTTGTCACTTGAAATACAAATGTTAGAGTATAGCAAACTTCAAAGATTATACAAATATTTACTTATGCGTATATTTTTTTCAGCTTCACTCTATATCCCGCATAATTCAAGGTAGGCAGAGGGAACCTAATGTTAAGATACTCCGTTCCCCACTTCCCCACTTTCGAGGCATTGTATCATGCGTGTTGAGTGACAGATCTCAACTTGCGTGGAGTTGTCGACTCGCCTTATGGCAATCATGGGGCAGCGACGTACACAGTGGGTTCGATTCCCACTTGGGGAAATAAATTATTATAAATTAACATTTCCATTTCTTCGTAATAAGGTTAAATAATTACTTATCATAATTAAAAGATGGTCCATTTCTTTTTCTAATCTTGTGAACAGAATTTATTGTTTCTTAAACTGTTGTGAGCCACTTAAGTAATACCAGTAGTACCAGTAGTATACCACTTGTATAGAGCATTCTACTTATATAGAAAACCACACTATTTTACAAAGGTTCGAGTTCGAGGTTAAAATAATTCAAAAATCTTGATATAATATAATATAAGGCCGCGTTCGCACGTGAGTTATGAAAATTTTCCAATTAACATCCGTCGCTCATTAACTTCAAAGGATTTTGCCGCCTAATTTCACCGCCTTTACGGCCGCCTTTCTCTCATATTAATGCATTTTCACTGTTACTAAAAACACGTTATACCACGTTTCATACATTAGTCAAATTATAATTTCCACACCTTTTAAAGTGTTACTGAAGAAGCGATTACGTACGTATATTTTTGATGTCTGTAGGCTCTTTAAAAGTATTTGTTTTTACTTTTTGTTATGAAGAGAAAAATAAATTAAATTTAATGACAGATTATTATGATTTCGAGAACCAGGTCTGTTTAGTCTATTTTTCATAAATAATTCACCTCTAAAATTTTAATTCAAAATTATAGTGTTCAATCAAAATCATTTCAATTTCGCCATCAAAGCAACACTGAGATTTATTTTACTACTCTTTAGTGTTTTTTTTTAAGTTTTAAGCTGTATCCCGTATATATAGCAGGTATGTGGAAAACCTAGGCCTAGGCTAAGACATTATAATTTCCATTGAAATCCTTATAACGATGACATGAATGAATGATGATATGAGGATGGAAAATGGTTTTCATTTCGTCGCTCTGGAACCAAGGCAAAAAGCGCGGCGTTGAATTCCGCCACTCTACACGCAAAGCCTCAAAAATAAATCTCGCTATATGCCTAGCTATATATAAATTGCCAAAAATATATTTTCCTTAGACACAATAATACATAAATCGGTAACAACTCAACGTTTTTCAGGACTGAATTGACCGAAAATTTTACTTTCATTCGCTACTTGCTCCTTTACGGATGCGTGCTCTGAATCCTATGTGAATTGAGCCTTTATGTGTACGTAATTATGGCGGAAAGGAAGGCAATCGTTTTTTTTATTATTTGTAGCGAATTTTATTATATTGAGTCATATTTATTGAGAATTTCGCCAGGAGTGGCGAAGGGGTACAGGTTGTGGATTCGATTCCCACGAAAATTGGGTGCATCGAGTGTTTTATCACTGGATTCTCTCTGCCTATTATCCTAAGCAAGAAATATCATGAAGCTGCTGGCAAACAAAAATAGCTATATAATTATTTATTACTATTATCTATTCATAAATCTTCCAGTTCCCATTAAGACACTTTCGTTCTCACCTTTCCCCAATTTTTTGTTGCATTGCATGATGAATGGCGAAATTTAACGTCGTGCTTTGCCTATTTAAAAAATTATATTGTCAAATTAGTCTTTTTTCCTTTTGATCCTCCTCTCAAGCTTTACGAGACTGAAACAATTTTACTTACTTTAGTCACAAAAGTCAATATTGGGTCATTAATTGGTTGCCCTTTGAATCTGTAACGGTCTAAAGCGATAAAGGCATCAGTGGCAAAAGGCCATAGTGGTATAGTAGGACAACTACAAACGCGATGGACGTGAGTTTGACCCTCTACTTAGGGTAATGTTTTTCTGGTCTAATACTTGCTTAACTTAACTCACTTACGATGCAAAGCGATGTTACTGGAAACAGTTTCAAATTAATATGGTAATTGACTTAATTACTGCGAAGCAACTAGCTACTCAGATATTATTGTAACTATTACCATCTTTAATTATAAGCATTAAGAAGTTTTAGAGTTAAAATGTTATTTATATTCAACCTCGTCAGCGTTTAGCATTGAATTTAGCACAGCGCGTGTCTTGGAATTAGAATATGCTGGAATTCTATTTAGATATAATGGTATATGGATTTCCATATAGGATTTCCATTTCGTATAAGAATTAATTTTTTTCTGTAGAAAATAATAATTATGCGTGCGACTGTAAATGTCACACGTTGTAGGTTCGATTCCTATTCGAGGAAATGAAACATTAAATATATTTTTTTTCTTAGCTCTAGTAAAAAAGCAAAGCGCGGCGTTGAGTTCTGCCACTCAACACGCAATATCCCCAGAATTCGGTGGAAAGTGGGGAACAGTAGGGTCTTAACCCTAGGTTCCCAGGACCCCTCTGTCTACCTCACTAAGTGCCCGCACATACAGCGTAAAACTAATAGATAATAAAATAAATATAAAATAACATTAAAACTGCATTTACAAAAAGTGAAAACAAATCTTCAAATACCAGTATTCTGTTGCCACATTCAGTAACTACAATTCTTTCGACATTCGACTCGCAAAGGCGGCAAAGCTTAGAAAGACTTTTTACAAATAATTTAGGTAATTGCTAAGAGAAAAGTTTATAGAACATTAGCTTTAGCATTAACTTGTACTGATTCTAGTTCCCAACTAATTCTTAGTAATATATACCTATTATGCTCTGTAAATACATATATAGTATATTTCAATTTTAGGGTTCCGTAACGCAAAAGGAAATCGAAACACGAGTAATACGGCGATGTGGCATTTGTTTAACGGAGGACGAAAACTAGTGATCAGGCTTCACTAGTTTTCCTCTGCCCACCGTGATTAATACGGGATACAGCGTGAAACTATTTCTTTTAACAAAATAATTTTTCACCATATTCTAACACAAGTCGTGGCCAAGGAGCGGAAACTGTGACAGTAAACGCGACAGGTTGTGGGTTCAATTTCCACTCGAACAAATAAAATATTTATTATTTTCATTTCTTCGTTCAAATTTCAGCGTCGAACCTCGCAAATCAACACGCAACGCCCCTAGAGTTCTACGGAAAATGGGGTAAAAAGTGTCTTAAAGGAAACACCAGGTTCCTTTTGCCTCCCCATCTATATGTCGGATATAAAAAGCTAAAAATATATATATTGAAGGTTAAGTAAGACTTTCTGTCCGTACACATTCAATTTCGCGAGCAGGTGTAAGAGATCCATTCATCATATTCATTTTGACACGCACATGTGTTAGCGAATTGAACAGTTTCTCTTCAGCGCACTGGATGAATGGAACTGGGATTTCTGGCTGTATCAAGATTTTGGTAATAATTTATATGACATTTCTTTTTTTTTTTTTAGTTGAAAATGTGTGGTGTTTTGTGATGATTTATTATTTTTTTAGTATGGCAGCTGAGGGTTTAATGGACATGTTATTTAAAATTAGATTCACGATTTAAATTAAAAAAATTCCTATTATAATAACCGAATTTTAGGTGATGGCTTCAGTTTAGTTTTAAACATGAATCTTTTTACGTCGTCACATGTTACATTTAGTTTATTTTGTTATTTTCTTACTTCAAGGAGGTTTATACAAAAATCAAAATCTAATCTGCTTCACGCTGTTTCCAACACACAGCAGGTAGGAACCGGGAACCGGGACCCAGGGAACCTAATATTAAGACGAAGGAAAAAAATTTGGCGGAAAGTGGAGAACAAAGTGGTCCCTAATTTTTCGAGGCATTGCGTGATGAATGGCTCAAACGAGCTCAAATAGAGATTAGCACGGAGTGTCTTAACACTAGGTTTCCATCCTAGAATACAGCGTGAACCTGAAAAAATAAAAACAAGATATTTATAACCTATAAGAAATCCGTAGAGCTAAGCAAAACAAGGATTTTAGTTTTTATTGCTTCTGTGTTGGTAAGATACCAACATTGCCTTCTGCATGTTTAAAACATTATATTAACATCTAACTTGCATAACAAAATGTATGTTAATTTCCTTTCTTACTCGGTTTACGCGAAAATACATAAATTGAAGTTAACAGTACAGTAGTTTTTGCAGATTTTACAAGAAAACGAATGTTTGCTTCGTTGCCAAGTTGGAGAATTCTTTGGAATTAGTCATAAATTAGTTAAAAACTATTTTTAATAGTTATGTGCCTCAGAGGCCAGTCGTGACGCAAGGTTGTGGGTTTGATTCCCACAGGAGAAAATCAAATGTTCATATTCATTTTTTTCGGTATAATCAGGCAAAAGGCGGCGTTGAATTCCGATACTGGATACGCCTCCAGAATTCGGTAGAAACGTAGAGGATGGAAGTGTATCAATGAGTATATAGTGTATTAATGTTTCCAGGTTCCCTCAGTTCACCTTTTTACCAGAACGAAGAAAAGAAAACAGAATATGGTTATCTTAAATACAATAATTAATAGTTTAAAGCTTAACAAAAACATTTTCAATTTAAAGTGAAAACATAAATAAGTAAATCGTTAACAGTTTTACTCGAACAATA
>FAPJ01022331.1:7342-24759 GCA_001485985.1 Heliconius ethilla aerotome | reverse complement strand
TAAGCTATAAGTGCCTACGAACATATTTATTTATTTACTAAATAAATTATTTATTTATTAAATAAATAAATAAATAAAAAGTACTATACAGTTGATTTATCGAGGACTGCAGCACCTATGATCATAGTTGTCAGGCTCTTAGAACGTGTCACGTGTCACGTGTCATACGTAACTCTTAGGTATTTGGATTTGACCATGCGGGTTGTTATAGTTAGTTGACATAAAAATTAAAGATGGAGACAAAGAACCATAATAAAGCAGATAAGATTTCCCTACGAAATCAGGAAATGGCACATTAGCAAAACTTATTAATTGTTTCATTGAGAATTAAAAATTATTTATGGTCGTGGAACGGAAAACGGTCACTAGTATTTACAATATGGGAAAACATTATATTACATTTATTTAACCGTATTATCTCAAACTATTTCGCAGGAATATATAAGAAAATAATAATATTCGTAATTTACAATAGACAGATTTCAATATTCCCCAATACATCCGATGTAATCTCTCGAATGCAATTGACGCTAATCCCTCTGATTGTCCCTCGAAACAAGCCCGTTGCCGATAGAGCGACCGTAATCCCGCAAGTGCCATCCCGCCACCACAAACTGTGATTAAAGCCCAGCGCGGCCTAAAATCTGTTACGATTGCACGTAGGGTCCGCAATGAATGCTATTAATCCTATTAATACATGTAATAAAATTGTAACTGATTGCTGTCTGTACATGGAAAATATATGACAGTCTGTTTTTGAGGGAATTAATCTATGTAATAACGCCTAAAACCCTTATTTACATTTTTTTTATCTGCTTGTTAGTTTGTCTGTTTATCTTGGTGTTTATGCATGCTAATCACATACACGTATTAAATTATTTAAGCGCTGTTTTCACTAATGTATTTTATTCTTATTCTTAATTTCTTATTTTTTATTTCACTAATATTATTTTATTTTAATCTGTTCATAAATAAAAAATATATATCAACTTTTAGTGTTTTGTTCGACTAACTTGCTACATTTTTGTATTGAATTCCTGGAACTTTAAGGTGGTGATGTAATTAGACCATGGAAGTAATTCAGATCAGTAAATATATAATTGTGTAGTTCAAGCGGGCGAAGCCGTAAATATTCGCTAGTTATTGATTAACACTTTAAAATTTTAAAGGCATTATAAAATGCAATTAGTAATTTTGATTCCACGATATTATTATTATCTATGTTAAGTAATAATATCTATTAGCATTGCGAAATAAACGAATTTAGTATGCAACAAAAATTAATACATTTCTTGAAAAACCTGAAAAAGTAATAACGAAGAAAAAATACACATTTCTAACATATTACAACTAATATTTACACATAAACTAGTTAGGTGAGATACTTTTTTATACATTTCATTTAACTTACACGTTTGCGAAAGACGCCATTACCCTAGATGTGAACTGTGAACTTGCGTAATTGTCGAAGGGTCCGCCCATTCCTAGCGCCCTAATTTGCGGGGCTTTTTGTTCTGCTGGTGTCAAACGCTCTATTGTCCTCGCTGTAGGGAAACACGCCGCAGACAGGTTTAATACAACATCTGGAGCAACCTATCTGACGTTTAATCTAAGTTAACTCTGTTTGTATTCACTGTTACATCTGCTAAATGTTGCAAGTAGATAGCAGAGGTTTACCAAGACTAAAAGTCTTAAACTACAGATATTCTTACGATATGACAATTCTTACGAAAGGAGGTAAAAAAATGCTAAATATCAGTAGGAATAAAATGATAATATAATTATTCTTTTATATTCTAAGTTTTAAAATGTTTATTCTAAATAGCAAACTAAATAAATTGTATTATAATGTAATCAAAAAAGTGTATCAATAATTTTATATTACTCTGAAACTAGTACATATTACAAATGATTGCTTACCAATAGCCTGTCATATACAGCGGAAATGGAAAAATGGTAATGGTAGCGACTGTCAGAGACAAGCGTATTCACATTGTGAGCTTCTGTTGTGACAGGAAATGATTGTTTTGGTTTTTTAGGAGTAATGTAAAACAGTATTTGCACGATTAAAATTTTCTGTTTTAACTTCCATTAACGTTACTAGTTAATACTTGTGAAAATGTCGTTCCTTCTTCACTGTGAAATATTATATATAAAATTGTCATTCAAAACCACTTGCTGTAGGAAATTACTGCTTATTCAATTTTTTTAGGCAATTTGTGTTCAGTGGCGCAACCGTATGACTGTTAATGCGACAGGTTGTGGACTCAATTCCCATTCGAAAAAATGTAATATTTAATATTTTCTTCGCTCTGGCGTTGAGGTATAGCGCGGAGTTGAGCTCCGCCACTTAACACGTAATACCTGCAGAACTCGGTGGACGTGGAGAGCGGAGTGTATTAACACTAGGGTCCATCTGCCTACCTTGCTATGCGGGATATAACGTGAAGCTGAGAAAAAAATCAAAGCTTTTTCACGAACTGTCGACAGTTTTGACTGGACAAACAATACTAAAATATTATACTTACAAACATTATCTAAGTTACTAGCAGTTTTATTTATCAAGGGTTTCATGAAGAAACGTGAAGCACGCAACTGAAATACATATATTAGTTTTTTGTGATGAAAGTTAAAAATCACATTATTTTACAACTTATTTTAAAAAAGATGTTTTTAAAGGGTGTCACCGCGCTTTCACTGGGCTGCAGTGATTTGCTTACTGATCCGTTATAATTATAAAGCTAAGTCATGTGCATAGCAAAACATTCTCGTCGCGCTAGGAAAAAAATAAATTATCTAGTGTTTAATAAACTAGTGATCCACTAGCAGGTTAACTTTATTTATTATTGAAAATACAATTGTTAATAATTGCAACACTATTTACTTCACGCTTTATCCTTAGCGGGGTAGTCAGAGAGAACGGAGTGCCAACTTTTGAACTGAAGCGAAAAAATACATTTCTGCAATTCTGCTTTCTTAAATTCTTAAATTTCTGCAAAACCAATATATTGAGTATGACGTGTGATTTCACGAGCTTAAATCCCAGTTTGTCCGCAGTAAGTAAGTGTCCCTTAAAGCGGATGACCGTCAAAGGGAACCAGTGTCACCGGTCATGTCGAACGATGGCCAATAAATAAATTCACTGCAGGGATCTATTCAATAGTCCTTCCATAATGCTTTGCAAATATTTGTGAGCGATAAATTCGACAAGGGTGATTTAATGAAACCAAAACATTTTGGGGTTGCTTATGACTAACAATATACGGAATATTGTTCGTCGAGATATTTTATAAAATAAATCGGAGCCCGATATTGTGATGGTATTATAGTTAAATTGCTTTTATTTATTGTAATTTATTTATGGTCCAATATATTTATTAAATGTATTGGATATTGGATTGTTACTGTATAATTATGTAGCTTAATAAAAAAAATTTAAAGAATTTATATTCAATAAATTAACGTTTTCTGATCATCTTGTAAAAAATATTATAGTTATTTTTTTACTTTTGCCCATAATGTTAAAGTTTTTCTTGACGTTGATTATACATATTTGTTTATATACATATTTTGTTGGTTATACATATTTTGTGACGTTGATTATACAGATTTTACATATTTGTACTATTTTCATGGCCTTGACTTCATAAAATAAATCTAAAATCTTATCTACCCGATAAGGGAAACGGGACGTACCTATTTATTACTTTCCTAACAAGTACAAAAATACATAATTACATATATATCTAATTAAATAAATGTTTTATCCTTATAGCGTGCTTGTAAGTCGTTAGCACTTTTACGGTTTGAGATTTGCATTTCGTTAATCTAAATTCTAAATTCAAATATAACTAGACTGGCTCGTGTATTTAGACCGAGTATAATTTTGTTGTAAGAATATTTTTTCAGGTAATATATTTTTATTAACGAGAAATTATATATTTTAATATCCAATAACCTTTTTTTAGGACATACTTTAATTTGAATGAAATGCTGATTACCATAAAATTAATATGTGGCCTATGAATGAAAACACTTTTAAAATATATATAGATATCCAATAAATAATCTATAACAATAATAGGGGAAAGGCGTAGACGTTCCTACAAGTTCAACGCTCTGTCGGAAAAGTTCGAAACATCGTCAAGTCCATGGATGCGAACAATTGCATTTCAAACTACGTCGCCGAAATAGAAAATTCATTTTCAAAGTTTAATAGTAATATTTTACTCATTCAACTATTGGAATTCGCTTTATTTCAGGAACAACGAAAACTTTATTAAAATGTTCCTACTGTACGTTTTAAATATTCAAAGCTGGACTTATGGAACGATATTTTTTTTCTCAAATTATATTATGAGACTGTATTATTTTTTAATTATATGTATTCTTAAATATTAAGAACCATTTTTAAATGTATATGTATTAAAGAATACGACAATATTGTACAGATATTTCAAATCTTCAATTAAATCGTCATTATGCGTTAAAAGCTACCGAAATAAAGCACCGCTATCTAATCAACCCTCCTCAGGCACGACAGAATACAACGGTAAAAGTGTTTAATTAAAATTTCCAACAGCTAGTAAGTACATTTCCTTCCCAATCTGGCCTGGCCTGGCCTGGCCTAGCGTGTCCCCTTCAGTGCCATTAGCCCCCCGTGGCGTCACGTCATCCACGTGCGAATCGCACGATTATAGTCTCCCCCTATGAAAATCTTTGTATTGCGCATTTTATTATTGAAACTACGATTGAATCGTGACACTTTGTTAGTTTGTTTAATTTATTGTATTTACTAGAATACATAATCATTATTTGTGCAAGTGTCATGTCTTGCCATAAATAATATTAACAACTAATTATTTTATTTTTATTATTTTTTTCTATATAGTGTCCTAAAAAGCATTGTATTAGAAATTTTTCCCGCATATCATGCTAAGCAGAGAGAACGTAAGCTACTGTTAAAACACTCCATTCCCCACTTTCCACACAGCTTTCGGAACAATTCATTGTCCCGAGTGGGAATCGAACCAATAACCGTCACACTTACTATATAGTGAAAATATTAAAAAAATACGAATAATTATCAAAATTAATATGATAAACCTATATATTATATAACTAATAACGCAAACGAGTCACAAGAAAAGTTGTAGTTATTAAAGTTGGCAAGCTGCCACCGCAGTACGACGTTATATATCCAAAGCCTTACTGAATTACTGAACTGAATTTACCGATTTTAATCGTAATTTATTATGGCTGCAGACTTTAAATATAATCTCTTTTAATAAGGTCAGTGTTACCATATTTTATTAAAAAATAATTTCATTTGATAACGAGGTATGATACGTATAAAATAATATATCATTAGCATAGTGTAAGTTGTTGGTAGGTATCGGAACTAGTTCGAGGTCCCACTGTCAGAAGAACCAACGTTAACCAATCATTATTAATTAAATATGTTTCAGGAGAGTCTCGGCTGCTGCAGGTGGACGGGGCTACGTTTGAACGCGCGACGGAACTACTGCGTCGCTCACCAGAATTTACAGTGCTTGCCACGCTTCGCCAGGAGCCCGCTAACTCTGGCACTATTTTATCTTTCTCGCACGGCTACAACAGGTACTTGTTGTTTGTGTGACCTAGCAACAGACAGTCAGCTCCAAATTTACTGTTTCGATTGACACATTTCAATCTTCTATAAAGTTATGCAGTATGCAGTATATTTGGATCTTGTGACGATTTTGTTTACAAATATAGAAACTAATAAAAAAATTATATCTTTTACTTTGCATGTAATATATGTGTTGACGTTTAGTTTGCCCCTGATTCTAACCTGAATCATATATATTTTATATCAAAAATTATACGTGGAGTTTTTATAATGATAGCTTATCGTACTAAAAAGATGAATAAGTTATAGTTATCTAATAAAACTACCGTTTGGTGTCGGGTAGAACACCGGCATGAACACGCGGCGCGGGCGGCGGCCGTGCAGTGCGCGCGCCCCAGCAGGCCCCCACGCCCGGCTCGGTCGGCGACGCTCTCCGGTAAGTTCTAGATCTCAACATCGCTGCGCGCGCACGCATGGCGCCCCGCGGCATCCGTGCGCGCGCATAGGGGAGAATCATGTATCTTGGAATGTCCTGTGCCTCGGAATGCCCTCCTCGATCCATATGTAACCTTGTTGCGCTCACTGTGACCTCTGCATGGCCGTACGTGTCGCGGGCGGGTCGACTTGCATGCTCCACCGCGCTCCCTCGCGCCCCCTCCGCCGTCGCCATCTTGTGTTCTGTGTCTTGACGTGTACTGTTCTGTGACTGTCTATCTGTTCCCTCATAAACCGTCTTTCAATGTTCAGCTGGATGTTGTTGTAAGCCGCGCCGCTGTGGGCCCGCGTCCGCCTCCATAGACCACTGCCGGGCTCCGCACTTGCATTCCAAGCGACATGGGAATCAGTAATTGCGCATTCAGACTAGGTCGTCGCTCTGATCGGAACAGGCTGCCGGCGATTAGCCGCCCATTGGTCGGTGCCGAATCTCCCTCCAGAATTTTCATCCGCGATCGGACATTGCAAATCGTCGTCCCTCTGGCTTTCCATCAGACACCAAGTAGCTCTATTGACACCGAACGCGATTCGTTCCGAGGTACATGGTCCCCTTCCCGAGCGAGCGATATTGAGATGTAGAGCGAGCCGAGGCCCGCTCGCAGTCGGTCTGCCCTCCCCCCCGTCTGCCGTCCGAGTATCTGTGGTTGTGTTCGTGTACCTCGGAACAGTTCGCTCGGAGGGAGGTTCCGAGAGCGCGGCGACGGGTTATGACACTCGGTAGCTATGTGCCTCTGTGCTGCACAGGTACTTGGAGCTGCAGTCCAGTGGTCGCCGAGATGAGGTGCGGTTACACTACGTGGCGGCGGGGAGCGCCACAGCTCGGGTGGAGACGTTCCCGTTCCGCCTTGCGGACGGCGCGTGGCACCGCGTGGCGCTGGCCGTGTCGGGCGCGCAGGCCACGCTGCTGGTCGACTGCCACCCGCTCTACCGTCGCCTGATACCACCACCAGATCGCAACTTTACTCAACCGCAACTGTCTTTATGGGTTGGACAGAGAAACAGTAAACATTCTTTATTTAAGGTGAGAAAAGAAAAATATACTCGTACACATACTTAATTAAGTATAGCAATTACTTAAAATATTCGCCACTTAAATTATGTTTTTCAGACTAATGATTTACTGACTTATGAATATTATAATTATTATTATCAAAATACCAAAAAATGCTAACTAACGATATATTTATATTTCCAGGGAACTATACAAGATGTAAGATTAGTAAGTGGACCTCACGGCTACTTGGTGCAGTGCCCGGGGCTGGACTCCGAGTGCCCCACCTGCGGGCAGTTTGCACTATTACAGGCTACAGTACAGGAACTAACTTCGCATATCCATGACTTATCACTCAAGGTTAATATTAGTAGGCGCTAATACTTATAAGTATACCTTTAGGTTGAACACGTAAAATTTTATAACCCATCCTGCTATATCCCGGACACAACAGGCAGAATAGGCAACCTTATGTTAAGACACTCCGTTCCCCATTTTCCGCCGAATTCTAGAGACTTTACATGTTGTAAAAACTTCAGGTTCTTTTTCACATATAAAAAATATACAACCTAGCATAAAAAATGAACATTAAATTCAATGGTATTTCTAGTTGGTAGGTACCGAGGCGCGGCTGGCGCGGCTAGAGCAGTGCGACTGTCAGAAGTCGTGTTACTCTAACGGCACAGTGCACGCTGACGGCGCTACCTGGCAAAAAGACTGCAATCGATGCTCCTGCGTGGTAAGACTGATATTTTATTTGATTCGAATATTCATAATAAATAAACTTTCGAATAATATTTAGTAAAATACATAGTTTCATACTATTAAGACCAATACACCAATAAACTCTAAAATATTAAGCTGCTGCCGAATTATAATATTAGTACATGTAAATTGATAAAGTAATTTGTTTTACAGCATGGCGAAATTACGTGCAGGCCAGTAGAGTGCGACAGAGCAGAATGTAAAAATCCTGTTCTTCATCCAGGAGAATGTTGTCCTACTTGTCTTAGTAAGTCCATTTGTATAAATAAATATTATAAATATATATTTTATTGACACTTACATAGTAATGAACATATAATATGCATATTCATTGAATTGCAATTCACGACGTATCCCTTATATAGCAGAGTAGGAAGATGGAACCTACTATTAGTGCCAAGACACATCATTCCTCGCTTTACTCAGGTATTGCATGTCGACTGGTCTTTATACCATAGCAAACGCGAAACATAATTTACTCTCCGAAATGGGTTTCAAGTAAACGACCGTTGCGTTTAAAGTCAGCTACTGTGCCGCTGCGTAACAACGACTTCTATAATCCACACTCCCTAATATTGTTATGGAATTTTAATACGTCTATTAAATCTATTTCTTTTCATAATATTTCCAGGACAATGCCTATTAAAGGGGACACTGTACGAGCACGGGGAGCGGTTCGCGCCCAAGGAGTGCGCGGAGTGCGTGTGCCACGACGGCAACATGCAGTGCACGCGCGTGGACCCCGAGACGGCGTGCCCGCCGCTGCCCTGCGACGCGCCCGACCAGTTCACCGTGCCCGGGGAGTGCTGCAAGTTTTGTCCAGGTATAATTTATACTAGTAATATACTTCAAATATAACTATTTTTTACCTTAGATCAATTTTATTTTACTTCACTCAGATTCAAAATTAATTTGATTCGATGAATTTTTAAGTTATAGCAAAATTCAGAAAAAAATTGCAAGTCTTATCAATGTTATTATAATAAATTTTAAGACTTCAAAAATTCATTCGATATCAGTTTCGTCCGATTCCTTCATTTTTCAAAATAAGTGAATTGGTAAGTATGATCTGGTCATAAGATTATATTTCCATTTACAAAGGAAAAGAAAAAAACCAACAATTATTGTAGCCAAGTAAAAAAAATTGAACAGAGTCGTCGGCTGCACCTAAATGTAACTTAGTAACCTTACCAAAAATAATATATACATTTCGAAAATATATTTAAAGATAATGTGTATATTTTATTTTATACAATTTCAGGAGTGGATTATTGCAGTATGGGTCATTCGTGTGACGACAATGCGATGTGTATGAATCTCAATACAAAATACACTTGTAAATGTAACCAGGGGTTTCAAGGAGATGGAATCACTTGTGAAGGTAATTGAAATTTTTAAAAGTGAAATATGCAAGAAATAGCATATGAAAAAGATTGTTAATAATATTATATGCAATATCTTTCAACTACAGATGTGGATGAATGTCAGCGAGCAGGAGGACGAGAAGGCCACCACTGCCACTCCAACACCAGCTGCGTCAACGTGGTCGGTGGATACGTCTGTCAGTGCCTGCCGGGGTACACGCGCCGGGATAAATTTAATTGTGCAGAGGTATACTATTATTAAATTTGATTTTATATCGAGGTATACCAATATTAAGTTTGTTATTCAACATGTCAGAGATTTTTAGTAGTAAGCTTTGGATCTTATTATAGCGCCTTACATAGAGATTGTAAATGTATCCCAATTTTTGTTCTAAATTATTATCTACGCTTATGACAAAAATATTGTATAACATTATACAGTATTATTTTTAAATATTCAGGATTGGAAAACGTTACGTTTCAATATTAAAAAAACAATTAAAATGATAATAGCTTAACTAAACTAAACCACCCCGGGGTCCAGGTGGACGAGTGTGCGAGCGAGACGCACGGCTGCCACGCACACGCCGAGTGCCGCAACACGCCCGGCTCCTACTCCTGCCGCTGCCGGGAGGGCTACTCCGGCGACGGGTACACCTGCCAGCGTGAGTTATTATAGATTACAATTAATTATTTAGAACTATTCCCACATAAATTAATTTTCTTACGATAATTGCACTACTTGTACAATAATAATTTATAAAACATACACAAATAAACAAAAATAATAATCAACATCGTATACCCACAGCAATCTGTACAGGAGGTTGCTTAAACGGAGGAGAGTGTGCGGCACCGGAGCACTGCGCGTGCGCACGAGGCTTCACAGGCACGCGGTGCGAGCGCGACGTGGATGAGTGCGAGGCTCACTCGACCGCGCGCGCCGCCTGCGTGCCTCGCGCGTTGTGCGTCAACACACCTGGCTCGTACTACTGCGTGTGCCGGGACGGGTACAGGCGGGATCCTTATCAGGATCATTGTGAAGGTGAGATACGTTTGCTTATATTGACAAAAAAAACTATATTAGTTTTTTTTACTCTCAGACTATTTAATTGTTTTTTGACTTTTCCTATTATAACGAAGAATTTTTTTAAATAATATTTAAGAAGAGTAGAGATCGTGTCCATTTGAAAATTAAAATTATGTAATTCCAGATGTAGATGAATGTGCCGAGGGCTTCCACACGTGCCACCCGAGCGCGCGATGCGTCAACACTGACGGAGGCTTCCGGTGTGAATGTGACACACACGAGTGTGAACTTAGTAAGTTTTAACATAAGTAATGTTTTTATGTATTAAAAAAATTATAAATAAAAGTATGATAAAATAGGACGAATATATAATTATTGAATTACTGCTATCACGTTAGTTTTATCTAGATGTCTAGAGTGTAGTCTTATTTTTCCTTATCACAAATAATGTATTTATAACATTTTTATATGGGTCACATAGAGAGATAAAAAATGGTAGAGTCTATTGGGACGCAAACGCGATGATTGCGAATGGGAATGAATTATTTCCCTTTCTGGTAGACTAAGTGCGGCGTTAAGCTCCACTATTCAATCACAATTGGGCTGAAAATTGAAGAGTATCTTGACTGTGGATATTTTTTGCCTACCTTATTTGCGGGATACAGAATCTAAAGCGATGTGTCCCATGTTCCAGGCTGTTCGTGGCAAGGGCAGGTGGTGCCGGACGGCGCTCGCTGGGCGGAGGGCGGCGGGTGCCGCGCGTGCGCGTGCCGCGGTGGCGTGGCTGCGTGCGCGCGCGCACCTTGCGCCTGCGACCGCGACCGCGACAATACCTCACTTACTGTATGTACTACGTTAATGTACTATCATTTGAATTTATGTCTGTACACTTTTTATCTGTAATATATAAACAAAAAAAATACCTTATATTTCTGAAACAACTTCCAGATTCCTAGCACCTTGTCCCCTCTGTCGCTGCCGCTGTCACCGGCGCCGGCGGCGTGCTGCCCGCACTGCGACGCGCGCTTCCACTGCCGCCACCAGGAGATGCACCACGTCACCTTCCGCAGCGGCGAGCGGTGGCTCTACCAGTGCCAGATCTGCGAGTGTCTTGTACGTATAACATATCACTTGTCACTATAGATAACACATTAGACGACTGTTTGATTATGGTTTACATTATATATAATAGCTACACAATTTATAGATTTTATTACCAATTTCCAGTTGGGTGAAGTCGATTGTTGGGAGCCGGAGTGCGAAGAAGGCGCAGAGTGCTGCGTAGAAGCAGGGGCGGTGGGGAGTACGGGGGGCAGCGCGGGGGCTGTTGGGGGTGGCGGCGGTGAGGGGGGCGAGTGGCGCGCGCCCCACCGGCTCGAGCTGGCGGGGGGCGCGCCGCCGCACTGCCCCACATGCCAGGTACGTATTGAAAGGTGACTGATTGATGATGATGCTTATGTTGTGAAATACTAAACAACGAACGAGTTAGAGTGAAAAATATACCTAATTATAATAGTGTCGATGCAAATAGTATGTCTTATAGACTATTTAACACAACATTCTAATATATTCATAACTAGTATTGCTTAAGGACCAGGTCTGTTTTAAAAATGTAGAGTAAGGGCTCGTTTAAACGAGCAGCTACTACCTGATTAAAAAAAAAAAACAATTAAAATCGCAAAAAAAATTGCAATTTTATTATTCAATTGCTGATAGCTGTTTTTCTAATGTGCATCAGACCTGAGAAGGCCCGAGTTACATCACGTTATACTCTTACATAGGTACATATTAATATAATCATTCTTGTCACATTGTCTAACAATTTATTATTTACTTAATACCCTACAGCTTTAAAATTAAGATTAAGAATATTAAATTTGGCTTCATTCATTAAATATTACTAAATTCTATCCCTGAAAACAGGTAAGTAGGGATTTGTGAGGCATTCCATCAGGTATCGTGTGAAGCTTGCTGACTCTACTTGCTTGTTACTGTGGTGTTAATTATTGTGTTCAGTGCCGGCTTTATTAAAAAAACATACAAAAATCAAAACCATTAAGAACTACAAGAGACTAATAAAATGTAGAAGCTTTTCATAAAAGTTAAAAAAAACTATTTATAATTCTTACAGTTTATTTTAAATTTATAATTTACCATTTATAACCAAATATTAAAACAAGTGTAATATCAAGAAAAAATCTTAATTTTATTAACATGTTTTCCTAAACAATATTAGATCAGTATAGTTTTTCTTGAGAAATATCATCTAAAATAGCAAATTTGAGGGTATATCGCGAAAGCCGGTGCTATAACTAACCAAGCGGCGGCCATTGTGGCCGTCGAGTGACCCCGGTCTCCGCTTGTTGCAGGGCGGGCAGTGTGCTACTTTGGTGAGCAATATCGCGTGTTGTGTGCATCGGTAACCATCCCCACTCTTCTTACTCATTCATTATATTGCTATTAACAGAATTTATTTGTGCTTATGCCTTCCATTTAGTATTTAATTTTAAAATATAAATGTCCACATTTAACTTATCGTAAAAAATATGAAAAAATATATTTGATTGAAATATTGATTATAATAGTTAATAATTCTTATAATTCTTCTATTTTATATCTGCTAAATAGAAGGCACATCATTTCAGGTCTCATATTACGTTGCATGTCCCTTTTATCAAATCCTCCCTCAATTTCGCATGGTGGTTTTGTTTAAAATATTTGTTGTAATGTCATTTCTACATTACAAATTGAATTGGCATGGTGATCATTTAGAATCTTATTGTAATATTTCTTTTAGTTATATTTTATTTGGATAAAGCAGCTTGTTTAATCACCAAATGGCCATTTTAAACTTTTTTGAACTGTGACGAAGTTATTTCTCTCAAGATGCTGCTGAGAATATTTAATTTTACGTTACCTTCCGTTAAAATATATTTACTTATCTACGACATTTATTTATGTAATAATTTTTCGATTATATACATAGGTATTTTTTCTTCATTTATACTTTTCTTCTTGGTTAACGCATTACAATCTGTATCAGAAAAAGTTCCTAAAATTCTTAGCACTGTTGTCCTAGTTATAAATGCCGTATTAATAATATTTTTATAGCACCACGTAGTTCCTATTAGGTAATAGCAGTTATCTTCTAATTATCTGTACCTTTGTAATATGTTGATTCATGAAGATGGTATTATAGAATTTATAATTTTGTCAGAATCGTAGTGTTCCTATTGATGTTATTAGTAATTGCGAATAACGTCACTGGTATTGTCGAGTTTCAAAATATCTTGATAGCGATCACATTTTATTAATAATTGTAACAGATTTCTCTTTAGCTCTTACATTCATTTCAAAATTACCTTAAAAAATAATTATGTTTAGTATTCTTCGTTATTATACTAGTAGATTAGATAGTATTTCATATAAAAGTAGTTTCGTGTAAAAGTATTATAGCCTCACCAATAGTAGGTACGTGTCGCATCAAGATATGGTAGCTCGCAATACGTGGCGTGGTTCGTGGCGCTGTGAGTGTGTGTGTGTTGCGCAGAGCGCGGCGCGACGTGGCGGCGGCGCTGGCGCTGGCGGTGCTGTGGTGGGGCAGAGCGCCGCGCGCGCACCGCAAACACCGCGGCGCGCGGCGCTAGAGCCGCCCTGAGCGCGCGCGCACCCCTTATTTATTCTAGATAGACCTAATGTTAACCAATTAACGAGCGGGCGCCGCTCCCGGCCTTAACTGAGCGCGCCCGCGCGGCCCTCCGGCCTCCGCGCTATAGCAACACTAGTTACCGCCGCGCGCCGCCCGAGCGGGCCTCGGGCTCGGGGCGACCTCTCAACTATCGAGTACGATCGCTTATCATTATTATCTTAGACTTGTACCACGTAGCCATTGTTGCGAGTCCACGCGGCCCGCGGCAGGGCCTCGCCTCTCGCAATCCGAATAGTCCTGTAGATACTAAGTTTCTAAGGCGAGCCCGCCGCGGCCCGCGCGCTCGCGCCCCTGTTGTAACATTTTTTTGATAATATATTATAGTTTTTTGTTTGTCTTTATATAGAGATCGTTTTCATGAATATTTTGAAAATAACCAAAAATAGGTACCAAATATAGAAAGATATAATTGTTTCCTAATTTCGTAAAGCATTTTAATGCTTGCATGTTGTATTGTGTTCATAAAATTATAATTAAAAAAAAGATATCCTTATTATTTCGTTTTAATAATTGTACCCACCCTGTAAGTTAAGTTAGTGAAAATTGTTACGATATCAATTATCTGGTCAATAAAATAAAATGTATGACAATAAAACACCTATTTATTTTCCAACACTTCACATGTTATATCCATCAACAACTAATTTCCCGATAAAACATTATGATCAAAATATATTAAAAATAAAAAAAATAACAATAAAAAAATATTTTCAATAGTTTTGATGATCAAGTATGAAGTTTCCTGTAAATATTTAATTTACACTGGGGCAGGGGGTGCGTAGGGCGCCGTCACGCACGCCACGCGCAGCGGCAGGGCCGGCTTGAGGACGGCCGCGGTGCGCTCCAGCGAGCTCGTCACGAGCATGTACGCCGTCGCGAATAGAGTCACTGTCTACATGTTATAAAATCATTAATATTAAATTTGCTAGTAGACAATAATATTAAGTTCATATATAACATGTTTTTTTTACTGTATTTTATTAAAATATCATCTCAATACTATTATATATTTTATTAACAGGTCAAAAGATTTTTAAATGGTTTCATAAGAAATAAATTCTAAAAATATATAATAAATATTGTACATGTGATGTATAAAAATACATACTTTTAGAAGTTAAACTTAAAAATGAAATAATTAAATATACCTTTACAATAATAATAACGCAACCGAGCACAGCTAGTGAATTAGAAAACATGTGTAGCTCCATGCGCGCCAGCCGCGCGCACCCCGTGCGGTATAGCGGTGTGTTACAATTCTCCTCTTTCTTGAATTATATGTAGGTATTTAACATAGTATATGCAAGTAAATATAGAATTTTTATGTATTTCTTATATAACTCTTTAACAACTCACTTTTCCATGTACGACACGGCCACAGCAGGAAGGTGGCAAATTGAGACGGTGTTGGTACCAATCGGTATAAGAGTGGGCCCCACAACATTTTAACTAAAATTGTAATTACTATTTTGTGATAAAAATGTTTATTTAATAAAAAAATATAATGTAATTTGTGGTCAATCGTGTCTTCGAAAGGCAGGGGCACAAGCATTTGACTGTAAAAGCACAAGGGGCACAAGCGGTTGAACCGCTGTTACCGCGAAATAGGGATGGAGTGTCTTAACTCTAGATTCCCAGGTTCCCTCTGCTTACTCTACTATATACGGGATACAGCGTGAAGCTGAATTAAAAATATAATAATTTTCCCACCTCTAATTGCATAGAAGCAAATGCATCCCTGACCGTTGGATAGAATTGTTCATACGACATGGCACGTAGCATGCTCGAGTTCAGAGAAGTGGTGTCGCGCACCGCCCGCGACAGTCCCGTCAACGAGGATATGCCAGTGGAAAGTAACATCATGCCCGACATTACTAATAACATTAACTGAAAAATTTATTAATAAAACTATCAAAATAATAAAACGTAATTGATTGCGTCATTAAATCAAAACATTCTTGTTTAATTTGTATACAATAGGTACATTTCAAACATAGTACCATATCCAATCAATTAAATGAAAAAATCATACGGTAGTCGCAAGCATGACTGATCTTGGATGATAAGGAACCATGGAAGCCAACCAACACGCGGGCAGGCAGAGCAGTGCACCCGCTATAAATAGCATGCTGACTCCGAGATCCACACCTAGGTCTGATGTCCAGAAGTAGTAGGACATGCGTAAGAGGCTCCAGGCAGTTGAGCATCCAAGTATGGCTCCTCCGCTCTAGTAAACA
The DNA here is from genome assembly GCA_001485985.1 of Heliconius ethilla aerotome. Taxonomy (NCBI): domain Eukaryota; kingdom Metazoa; phylum Arthropoda; class Insecta; order Lepidoptera; family Nymphalidae; genus Heliconius; species Heliconius ethilla. The sequence goes on along the minus strand of FAPJ01022331.1, from coordinate 8,557 downwards.
AAATCTGTTATATTAGACAAGAAATACAGAACCAATTGAAAAACTAATTAAAACATTGTTTTATTATGAAAATAGTTCAAATAAGCATATAAGTCTAATGTATGAATGATCGTTTCACCACAACACTTTCTTATATTAATAAAAATAGCCGGGTATTTTTATGATAAATATATACAATATATGTAAATTTTATAAGAGATAGATATGTAATTTAAGTTTTAAGTAAATGTAGATAGTGACGTAGAGAGAGACGTAACTCTACGTACGTACGTAGGTTACGTATGACGTGATATATTTATATATTCGCTTTACTAAAATCATCATCTACGTTAAAAAAAACAAAATACATACAAGTAACAGCCCAGCACACGAAAACAAAACTAAACCACTGTTTCTCATTTTAGAAAATTAAATAAATTTTATTTAAATGAAATTTTTTGTTACTTATACGATCTGTGTATGTGTAACTTTAAAAATCCAATAAATTTTTCATTATATATTTTAGACGTCTAATGACAGAATATTTTTTTGTTATTTTATTTTGTATGTTGCTAATAATAATGACTTATTGTATATAGCTAATAATAATAAAATATTTTTAATTTTTGCCTGTCTGTCTGTGTCTTGTTTGCTTTTTACTGACGGCCGCATTTTGATGAAATTTTTTTTGGTACAAAGTTTGGTCCTCGACAATATCTATTCTATAAAAGATATTAATATCGCTTCTTAAAAAATTCGTCATGTTTGCGTTACATTATTACGATTATATTACTTCATTACATTGGATTAAGGGGATCATTAACGCAAACGAGGTTTCCAGCGGCAACTAGCTTGTAACATTTTTTTATCAGTTTAACGTATCCTGCATAGATCAGGGTAGGCAAATGGATCCTAGTGTTAAGACACGTTCCCCACTTTCTGCCGAATTTATCGAGACATTGCGAGTTGAATGGCGAAACTCAACGCCTTGCTCTTGCCTTAGTGCCAGAGCTAAAATACTAATAAATAATAATTCATTCCCAAGTTACAGCCTCACCCTTGCCACGACGACCTCTGTGACGATGGGATATTTTTTTAACCTTCAGTGGGCGAGCCCAACTGCCCAGCTTGTCCGGCTTTTTTAAATTAAGTATAATAGAGGCTAGTTGCGCGACTATGAATGCTACAGGGTGTGGAAGAAATAATATATTTAATATTTTCATTTCCCCGCTCTTG
>FAPJ01022279.1:0-11336 GCA_001485985.1 Heliconius ethilla aerotome | reverse complement strand
TATATTTCCATTTCTTCGCCCTGATGTCAAAGCAAAGCGTCATGTTGAGTTCTGCCACTCCACACGCAATGTCTCCAGAAATCGGCGGAAAGTGGGCAACGGAGTACCTTAACATTAGGTTCCCTCTGCCTATCTTGCTGTGTGCGGGATACAGCGTGAAGCTGGTTTATTTAACATCACTTATTTGTTCACCGCTTTTATCTTTACCATCATCATTGCAATATAAACAAATCGCCACTTTTCAAATTAAAGGTTTGAACAGTAAGGTCAATTTTAAGCATCAAGGATCAAACTTCGATCTTTTATTGACCTCTGGCCGGAGTGGTAGATTATAGATCACATTGGCTCTAAGATAGCAGCTGTAGACAATCTTTAAAATTAGTCCTCAGTCTAAAGAGATGCACTTTGATAATTAAGAAAGTAGCGCTTGTGACTATATTTACATGTAGTACAGAAAATAATAAACTGACTTCAAGTTTCACCATATTTCTGGATTTGTATTTAAATTTGATAAATATCGTCTTTTGGAAAACAAATTGTTTGTTTTATATATCTATTTGTCTTGTATTCGATCGTCTAAAAATAAAAAAAATACGTGGTAATGGTTAAAAATATTTGAAAATAACTCAAAGTGCAGTAAGTAGGTACTTGCTGTTCAATACGTAATACCTCGAAATCCTGACAAAGGTGGAGAACGGAATGTCTTGACGCTAAGTTCTCTCTGCCTAATCTGCTATTTTCGGTATACAGCGTTAGGCTAAAAAAAATACCTTTAATTTTTAAGTTAGATAAATTTAGGCCAAAGATCGTCGTTTTTAACGAATTCGCTCTGGATACGAGGGATAGCGCGGCGTTCAGTTCCGCCACTTAACACGCAATGTTTCAAGAATTCGGCGGAAAGACTAAACTGAAGTGAGTATCTTAATAGAAATGGAATGTCCTAATATTAGGACCCTAGGTTACATCTGCTTACCCTGCTAAGAGCGGGATACAACGGGAATTTTGAAAAAAAAGATAAACTTAAATTGATTGTACTATAAATAACATTACTAAATGAAAACATATCTATCCACATTGCAACTGCAAAAATTACTTTAATTCGATCAATTTTCATAATGAAAATGCACATAACACAAATATTTGTAATCACTCTGCATTAAGCTATCTATGGACCCATCTGCTCCATTTATCTCCACCTCTTACACTGTTGAAATACTTAATCATAATACCAACGCGATAAGCAATTACTTCGAGATAGTGTTGACACAGCCTAGCAATTACAGATATTAAATTGTCCAAAGAGTGTATAGAAGTTTGTAATATTAATGTGTTTACGTTTAAACTTTAAGATGCTTATCAGGGGCAGAAATTTATAGCACTCTATAAATTACTAATGCCATCGCAACACAGTGGTGAAATTTAATAGTTAACGCCATGGTTTTAGATTTGAAGCCCACTCAAGATTCATTCAGTTTTTTTTCTGAAGTCATTTCTCTGGCACGGTGAAACAAGATGTAGTCGCGTTATATTTTTTTTAAGTTAGTGCATCTACAATGTTATATGAAAGAGAAATGTGGAGCTAAAATAAGGAATACATACTGTCTGTATAATATTTTTCGTTTTACCCATGCTTGCTATTTTGAAAATGAAATGCATAACTCCGTTCCCTAGTTTAGTTGCATACCAATGCATACTTGATGTTATACAATTGCTTTGAAAATCGACGTAGAAAAGCTGTTACAAAACATAATAATTATTATTTGGCCAAAAATAATGGCCATTAATTACCGATTTTTTATTTAAATTATTAGCATAAAATTCCCACATTCTCTTGAAATAATATAAGAAAATTATAAAAACAAGAAACAAAATGTGCAATGTATTACTGAAAAAAATAATATTAATGAAAAAAATAATAGAAATAAACCCTTCTCTTCCTTTAGGACGTATTGACAGAGGAATTACGGGCGTCTGCTAATAGTGAATCAATCCTGTAATTGCTAAACGAGTTCGCTTGTAATTCTTGCAATCAACTTGTCGTCTATGATAAAACGCCAGGTGCGGTGTCAAGCACTTTGTTACTGATATATATACGCTACACCTTACAGCTTAAAACGTTCTTGTGGTATTGGTATACAATTTTTCTTTACTTGCTAACTAAATTAGTTGTAAGGTGCTAATTTAGAAATGGTTGGATCAGTACATATTTTTTGGAGGATAAGGAATGTTAATAAATGGTTGATATGATTAAGCTGTGGTTGTCGGTACTATAGAAGAATATTATTTAGTAAATTTTGACAAATCTATTTTCTTTTTAGAATATTAAAAAATAAGGAATTGGAAATAAGGATTGAAGCTTCAAATATCTTGTAAAAATATTATTGATCAACTAAACAAACTTACTGCACTAAAAAGTAAAAATATTTTTTCTCCTATTAAAGATTTGAACTAACATTCTACTGAATCCTAAGACGACAGACGTCGTCGTAACTGCGCCACGGTAGCTTTAGGTGCCGAAACTCCATTAATAGCATCAATTATAAATTATTTAAGAAAATTAACGAAATATTGTTATTTTTGGAAGCTTTTAACTTTTATGGTTTGGCAAAACAAGGTTAATTCTATGTTTCTCAATTCATTAATAAAATAAAAATCCATATTTACAAGGACTTTTATTTGCAAGCGTATAAATTATGTTGTAAGTCTAGAGTATGGAAAATGGCGAAATTGTAAACAATATTCGTCACTTGGGTATTTTTTGACGACCACTCGGTCATTAACTGACATAGAAATGAATATACGATTCTTATGAGATTTCAAATAGAAATATTTTCTTATATCTATGTATATAAATGAGTGCTACCGGACGTCCCAATAATATCAGTCCATATAATATAAATTATTAGATTAGATTAGATTTTTTGTAAATATCGGTATTACTTTAAAGATTACTTAAGATCATGCACTTTACATGTTAAGTAAAACAAACAAACATTATTATAACAGTCAAATTGAATACGTATTATGTTTAATATGTTTATTTTACACTTTACGTACACTGTTGCACGGCGTGTCAACATTGGGAATAACTAAATTAGTTGTAGGGCGCCGGAAATAGGAAACTTTCCGTTTCAAAACAAATAGGTTGAATCTTATTGTAAATTAATACGAGTTTAGTATACTGACGGCATACTAATGTATGGAAAATCGTTTCATTACAAAGATTACACATTGTAGAGTTCTGATAAGCATAGTTTATTATGGTGAAAGTTGCTCGTTTTTAAATCCTATCCTACTAATACTATAGATTTGAAAAAAATACAAAACTAATGAACAGATTTAAATGAAACTTTGCAGTCATTTAGCTTATATGTACACAGGAATAACACAGCCTAAAGTTTATGTAGATGTGTAATTTGTCTATAGATAATATAAGAACAAGTATAAGCTGGCGAACCCGCTTTTGAGCCGCTAATAAGAGAAAGAAAGATATTTTAAATTTATTTATTGAAAATCGAATGGTTTACGGTGTTTTAGTATTTTTTATGGAAAAGATAATATATTTTTACAAAATAATATATAATTGTTGAAATATTTGTAATTAAAGAATTACTTTATAAAGTTACCATTAATAAAGTTACCATATCATTATATGATATATTAAGTCATCATCATAAGTAGCGCAGGGGCACAAGTGTGAGCTGTAACGGGCACGCGACATTCGTGGGTTCGATCTTCACACGGAAAATGGATAGGCAATAAAATATTTCCACCTCAACGCTCTGGTAAGAAAGAACTGGTAAGAAAATTCCCATCTAGTGTTTGGTAGTAGATACTCTCTGCCTATCCTGCTTTATGCACGATACAGCGCAAAACTGAATAAAAAACAAGCAAAAAAGACCGACCTGTGTCTTTAATGGATAAATAAGAAAAAGGAAAAATATCGAATACATTTTTTCCTCACGAGGTAGTATCATATGTTCTTATCAGATAATTCAAACAAGTTTACATACTATATTTATAAGATATAAAACAAAATTAATTAATATAAATAATTATATTTAAATACACGACGTACAAAAAACTTCCTGTCGCATACTGAAAAACATGAGTCAATTAATATGTCGCCTACACTTTTGACGTGTGATTACATTCTTTAGTTTAATAATAGGCAACACCTGGCTTATAAAGTCGTAGTATAATTTTTATATATTCGAGAACTTTGTCACTCAAGGAAATTAAATATATAATATTTTCATTTCTTCCCTTTCCCTACCTTGCTGTGTACGGGATAGGTACCGCGTGATAAAAAAAGGTTTTTTTTTACTTTGGGTAAAGAAGTTTAACAACTAAATTTTATTATAACTTATAAGATAACAAGTATATAATAGAAAGTTAATAAAGAAAAATTAAAGGCTTCTATGTTTTTTTTTACCTGAATAATTAAACAAATATATTAAGAAATACAAAAAAACTGTTATTCTCTACGTCATTGTTGGATACTAAGTGGTAAGTGCAGCTGGTGACCGTGGTGACTAGACCGTACTACTTCTCTACTTAAAGACACATAAAATAAAAATTTACAAATAACGTTTATTAAAGTTTAACGTTTCACTCATATATCTAACAAACAATATATTGGTTATTTAAGATTTTAATTGCAATTAATGCAATAAAAATGCCAAACGCATCATCGCACGTATGTCTAATGCATGCGCGTATGCATAATGTATGTGATTTAAATCAACCGACTGACATGAATATCTGGCGACATGCAGATGAGATCGCATACGACTTTGCCACTCATTCAAGTCGATCGAAATTGTGGAGACGGAATAAATCAATTTGCCTCTTTTTCTATCTTTTTTATCTATCTATCTATATTTGAGGAGAGAGCAGCGGGACAACGTTTACCTGTAAATACTTAAGTTATATGTGTGATCCTAACAAGATAATAACAAGGGGGAAGAAATTGCTTTCAAATAGGTAAGACAACCCGCAAGACGATGGGTTTTTTCACTGAGCAATGAGAAAATGAGAATGGAGTATTGACACTCGGTTCTCTCTGCCTTGCTATATGCTAAAAGCAGTGAGAAGCTGAAAGAAAGATTAAACAAAAACAATTTTAGTAATATTCGAGGAGGTTTGGATTTCTAGCAATTAGTTCAGTCAAGTACCAACATTGAATATCTTGGAGCCATGGTTGGTTGAACACCTAATTATTCTTTGTATAAAACAAATATTTTTTACGTTAGCTCAATAACTTATATATATACAATACAATTCAATAATGTGAAAAAAATCCAGAAAACCAAACCTTCGTTTCTTTAGATCGAAAGAACAATAACTGAAATTAGATATTATCGATATATAAATATAACATGAGGCTTAAACGATTCTTATCATTTGAAGAAATCTTATCAAAATCAATTGATTTAATGGAGCCTTCACTGTGGTCAATAAATATGTCACTGTATAATATATAATAGGGAAGAGAATAGCTCTAAATGTATTTTTTGTTACAGGATGTCAATTTCTATTTTCGGTTGAGGTTTATATAACTTTTCCGTTACAGACAAAAGTATGAATTTAGAAAGCTGAAATTTTGTATGTAGGTGTGTAAGAGAGCGTAGGGGAGGAGTAAGAAAAGATTTTGGAAAATTAATACGGGGACGAGAAATAACAGGACTTTCCATTTTATGTGTCCACGCAAAGTTGAGGGTGACGATGTGTTTGATATAGGACGTATTAATTATCAATTCGTTGATTTATTATTTAAATTAATACTGAATGTTTCTGTTTGTTTATTACATACAAAATTATTGTTTCTCTTTAAAGTAAAACAAACATAAGGACAAATACAGTTCGCGAGGCTTAAAGTGAGCAGATTTTTTTATAAAATAAAGTTTATAACTAGAGATCAAATAAAAAAATATATAATTTATTTTACACCGGATACACATCCTCGTTATTTTCACTCTCATCTTGTGTCGTTTGAGTTAATAATGGATCGTCCCGTTTTATTGTCAAGAACAGCGTTGTCTACAATTTTATTCTTTTTTTACACACAATTTCCCATACTTGTATATTGATAGTGCCGCAAACTTTCTCTTTCACTTTTAAAAATCGAAGAAGAAAAGTAAAAAAATACAGTACCTATAGGCCAAGTAAGACACAAGGTAAAGTGAAGTAACAACAAATGCAAACCTCAGCTTAGAACTCGGCATGAACGTATCTAGATATATATTCGAGGGCTGGCCTAAACTTTAGCTTTGAACTGATGTTCTTGTTAAGGTTTTTTCTTTAAATTTTCAAGGTAAATTTCTTGTTATAATTATGCTATAATTTCTGGAGTGGACACAAGACTATGAGGTGGACGAATTTAAGGTATTATCTGTTGTTTTTTGTGTTGTGGCCCAACAATTGACACAACTTTAAGTGTGAATATTATGGATTTAAATGACATTGTTCTTATATTATATAGGTTTTCTAACTATTTCTTTGCTATTGTAAGACAAGAGAGACATACAATATAAATAAAAATGCGTTTTTTATTTAAGTATTAGGCTCTGCCCTATAAAATGCAGGGGAGCAGAATGCCATAGAACCTATTCTTTTTATACTTTAAATTGGCACTCACCCTGTCATCTGACAGTATCAACTTGCCACCTGTATACATCAGGCAGGCATCGAGCTATCCCTTTTGAAGCGCATGTAATAAAGATCTAAGGACATCCCATTTTGATCAGATAACATTTCAGATCGTCACCATAGATATGACGATATTTGAAAGTATAAAATGTTTGGACAGCAAGGAATCTTACTATGATGTTAGTTTGTAATGACAATTTCAATCCTATTTCTATTGTCATAGAGTTCAATTTGTATCAAAATCGTTACAGCTGCGACTATTTCTATTATTTGATATAGGAAAAAGAACTTTAACTCAATAATAGTTTGAGCCAAAATCGTGTACTAATACGTATCTCCGTCACATCGCGTTTCGCACGATTGATCGGTAGTATTTTTTGCGGAGATTTTATTTATAAAACAATTGAACGTCGATGCTGTAAATGCACCTACCATTGGCTCGGAGTAAAAACTATTGGAAAATCATAGTCTGTGTAAGCAATGAATTTAAATTCTAATTATTGTTTGTTTCTTGTTAGCGCTTGGTTGCATATAATTGCATAACCTACCTACCTACCTACCTCTAGGTATGCACTACTGCTAGTCGTGTGTAGCGATCTACGTTTGTTATTCGAAATGATAGTGAGTGGTTAAGAATGGTTTATAAATGTATGTATGTATGTATGTATGTATAGTTATTACTCGTAAATGCTATGATTATAATAGTGTAAAAATATTAATTAGTTTAATTTTTTCTTAGATGTGTCGTCGTTTATTAAGTCGTAGCGCTGTGTGAAAGCGTCTGATTGTAAAGGCGACGTTCGCAGTTGTGGATTCGTTACTCAATCCAGGAGATAATTGAAAATTATTTTTATCTTCCCCGCGCTGGTAGAGCGCGGTGTTGAGTTCCGCCACTAAACACAATGACACAATGTCTCGAGAATTGAGCGGAATGTAGGTGTAACACTAGATTCTTTCTGCTTTTCCTGCTATGCGTCAAAAAGCGTAAAACTGCTTTCTGTTTCATTTTGTTGCGACTTAGTACAATATAAATTTAAATTAAACCAAAAATTAGCTTTACGCTGTATCCCGCACACAGCCGGGTGGGCAGAATTTAGTGTTAATACACTCCGTTCCCCACTTTCCCTCGAATTCTGGAGGCATTGCGTATTGTAGTGTAGTGGTTGTAGTACCTACCATATATATGTCGATAATTAAATGCTAAATTAAAAAGACAATTTTTACAACTGCTTCACACCGTAAACTTAATTTTGTGTTTGTAATTTTATAATTTACCACCATCACGTGCGATTAATGGTAGGTACCTAAACGTTTTAAGAGCACGAAGATATCATTGGAGTTTTAGAATGATTTTGAATAATAGATTTTTTCCCTAATTATTAGATCCCCATTTATTTATACACTGTCTGTATTTTTATTATCGATTGTTATGCTGTATACCGAAATGCAAGAAATATATGGCAACTTAATTTTCAACCATTTATTATAGCAGTGTTATTTTAACAGCTCATGGAGAAGTCACAAGGAATCTGAATTGTCGGCATATAATTGTCAGTTCATTAAATAAATATTCTTAAATGATATGTGGACGTATTTAGTCAAATTACTGTTACCGTTCGATTCTTATTATTATTATTATTAAGATAACTATAAAATATTTCAATGAGCTTATTGAAATTCTGTATAAAAAATGTGTATGTTTTTATAAGTAAATAAGCTATATAATGCACATGTATACATACGTTCATATCATTAGGTTCAAATTATTGTACAAAAAGAACAACTGCACGATTTCTTCCACATTTTCCGTCCGAATTTGAGGCAACTTCTTCTTGGTTCTGGTCCAAAGCAAGGCGTTGGGTTCTGGTTCTGGATTCCTTCGTCCTCCGATTTTTCAGATCTTAGAAGACTTCCTTATCCCATACAACTTAAGTTATTTCATTTTGAGATAATAACTAACCAACTGTTCGGTTGGTACCGTTCATCCTCATAATACATCGATACGTCAGCGTTCATGTGACGGACCATTAAATCATTTGCCCAATAAATATTTCACTTCATGTTTCATAATAAACCTCATACAAATGGGTTCAGCCGTAACGTTGAGCTGCTATAAAAATGCTAAATGATTTTATTGGAGGTACTTACTTGAGGAAAGGTCTTAAATCTTACTGCGTTACTGGATGACGAGGTAAAAAGGAGTAATGTGTTCACAATATGTTATATGTTTATTGTGCGTGAATTTTTTTATACGTTCCAAAGTCTCATTTGAACTTACAATCATCACGATCTGCCAGGTAATTGCCAATTGTGCCAGGCCAGTGCCGATTGACGTTGTAACAAAAATATATCATTCAACAATAAAAAATGCTGTACAGGTAGGTACAAAGCAGTAATGCAGTTCACAGTATGGTATAAATATATTGTGTCATTTTATTAGACCTCCTTCGCGTTGTGCTGTGGAAACGGAAATTATTTCTGTCACTTATTAATAATAATAATAGATTTCTCTAGGACAGGTTTTGTAAAGTAAAATTCTATTTAGTTTTGTTTTCTAGATAGGTACTGATTTAATATACAGAGTATTATGTAATTTTATATGCACCGGTTCCCTTTTATATACACCCATATAATTATCGTTCATCGAATATTTTTCCAGCAATTTCTTTAAGTATTTTAATGGAGTTAATTTCTCAAAACGTATCACTTAAAAGGAGACGACTCGGCTTCTTATAATAAGCTTTCAAACAAAATAAATATATACTTAATACTATGTTTTCACCCGCAAAAAAGATCGATCGATCGACTTTTCCGAAGATATCGATAGCCATCTGAAATATTTCAACAACATGTCAACTGGTCGGTAACAGCGGGACATGCTGCAACAGTAGCATAAAATACTGGGCAAAGCCTAATTAATATCGATATTTATTCTAATTTTTTACGACCACCCTATTTTGTCACTGTCTGTGGTCCAGAACATGTATACGAGTATAAGCTGTAATTAAGGAATACTTTTGGTAAACAATTATTTGTTATAAAAACATTATATGTTTTTATGCACATATCCTTTTTAGATATTTTTAATATGAAGATTAAATATCAATGAAACACATGTGTTAGTTACTGTTTCAATCGCTTAAACTTAACTTAGCTTAACGCCGTGTCTCTGGCGCAGTAGCCATAGAGAATGGTGCTCCAAACGCTATGGTCTCCCACAGGTGCATACCTCTTTAGCCTTGTCCACTGTCATCAACCTCTTTATACATGCCCTCCGGGGGTTCCTTATGCGCATTACATTACCTTCCTCCAGTGTCTTTGATACTGTGTTTTCGAAGGTCGGTACCAACACTGCGTTGTATACTGCCAAAAGTATATATATCGCTTTAGATAGATCATTGGTTTTAAGGTATTTGTTGTACTAGTTATTTACTATTAATATATTTCATGTATTTTTCACATACTTACATCGAGTTAGGCAGCGAGAACCTATTATAAGACACTGCGCTTAGCACAGAGTCTAGATACTAACGCGTTGGTTGGTTAACTCGACCCCATTTGGAGAATAAAATATTTCTTTTTCTTCACTCTGGTAGAAACTTAACACGCCATATCTGGAATTTAGGTTGAAACTAGAGAATTAGTATGATGACTCTATGTTCTCTCTGCACCTTGCTATATGTGGGATAGCCGAAAAATATTTTTCCTTTACCAAAGCTTGATATTTTTTTAAACTTAAATGTAACAATTACTAAGTTACCAATACATTCACTATACCCACCAACCAACAAGCACGTGAAATGTAAAAGCGCAATTTCTAAATAAACAGTACGTACGTACCTAACACGTCCAATAATTTTCGCAAACAGCAAAATAATTCTCTCTAAATTAGCGACGAGACAACGCACTCAATTTACGTTCGAACTGGACTCAGACAATACAACCGCTACAAGAGTGAGCACTACCGCGCATTACGCATTCTGCACACGATCACCCCTCGAAGTTAACCAAGAAACGAAAATCTGAACTGTTATCTATCCATTGATTGCTACCAGCTAAACCTCAAAAGCTTTACCTTTAGCAACGCGCAATGTAATCCAATCGAAAGCTTCCAACGTTAAAGCTTTAAGCTCGACAATACTAAGTCCGACACAACCGTATCGCCCTAGATAAACGCATTTTCTTATTGTACGTTTCCAGATAGCCACCACAATGCACTTTGAATATTACTAATTAGGCTTATGAGCCGGCCATTGTTGAAAGAATGAGATTGTTATCTCCTGTCCGCTAAGATTTGCGATGCTTTGTCGGTCCAGCTTTTGTTTCACGAAATATTATATACGAGTAGGTAGTTGGTATATATGTATATAGTTTATTACGATTACGGCTTTGGTTTATTTTGGTTTATCTGTTTTTCAGTAATATTTTTAGTGTTTATGAGTCAACTTGTCTGATCTGGATGAATAAATCGAAATATAAACTAGTTTTCTATAATTTTTCTAAAAAAATAGTTTATTTATTCTTACACTATGACTCACTCTACTTTTTTAAGTTTTTACGCTATCTCATCATGATTATAAATTAATTAAAATTTTAAAAATGGCAATCAGTCGATATATCCAAGTTCTTTCTTCATAGAAGATACTAGCGGCCCGCCCGCGGCTTCACCTGCGTGAACTACGTTA
>FAPJ01022241.1:6509-22632 GCA_001485985.1 Heliconius ethilla aerotome | reverse complement strand
ACAAACTTCAGTAAAACAACCATTATATATCTAGATATTGTCCATTGATATCACGTGCAGTAACTACTTACTAACGATGTATAATATATATATGTAGTTATACTTATTTATAGTTAAGAGTAAAAAGTGCGTTAAAATTAACAGTTTAAATGTATTCATTTGAAAGGTTGGTTGATTATTTAACGATGGTCGCTTTTTGCTCAATATTTTATGTTAATTCGTATGAGTTAATGCTCTGAACATCAACGGTCATTGGTTTTCTATGGGTCTTCTAAATGGTATTGATTGGGGTGATCGTCCACTGTGATATAGCTTTGTGTGCGTTGTTTATAGCGTGAGATTTTTTTTTTTTATTTTAGGAATTATTGAAATTTTTTTATTTGGTTTATTTGTCTTTAAAGTTTACATGATTAGCTTTAAAATTATTTCATGTTTTGTTTTAAATACGAAAATGTAACGTTATTTAATTTCTCTTATGTCTATACGTTATAATCTATTCAATGAAATGGAAATTGAAAAATGACTGCTTAAATATTATTACTACATATTCCAATATATTTTTTTATATAATTTTACTAAAGCGAATTTTAAAAGTACAACCGAATAAAAAAACTATATTATTCACCTAACTGTAATCACTAATAAACAAATATTACAACAAATTCATAGCAGCAACTGTTCGATGGATATAACCCTAATCAATAGTGAAATATATAGATATATTCAATATACTAGTTTTTTGAATCATTTAATGTTTTTTTGCTTCCCCCTTCCCTTTCTTTCCCGCATTGCACGCTTCACATACACTGGCAGGCAAAACGTTTTTGTCATACTGTTCAGATTTTTTTACATTTAGATAACACTTATTACTCGTGCTAAAAGTGATTTAATATCACCATATTTTGTTTATACAAGTTAATGAATCGTAAAGTTTTAATTTGTTTATATTATTTTTATTTCAGAATTTATTTTCGATATATTTATAAAAGTTTTAAAATTTTATAAAAAAAAATAATATAAATACAAATATCACGGTAAATTCATAGCACGAACCATTTAATGGATATCACCTTAACTAATAGTGAAATATGTAGATATATGCAATGTGGTAGTTTTTAAAATCGTTTAATGTTTATTTGCTCCACTCCTCCCTTTTCCCGCAATGCACGCTTCACGTAAACTGGCGGGTAAAATGTTTTTGTCATACTATTTTGATTTTTTCATACAAAATACTTATTTTATATTACTTGTGCTATTTACGTGATTTATTATCAACTTTTTTTGTTTGTATAGTGTAATGAATTGGAAACTTTTGATGTATTTTTCTGTTGAGTTTGTTTTCAATTTATCTGTTGAATTATATATCAAACATGTCCGTCCTAGCGTGGAGACATAGCGTCTGGTTGTAAAGAAATGAGACAATGAATTATATTTCTCTCTTTGGTAACAAAACAAATAGCGGCGTTGAGTTTCGCCACTCGACACAGTATCTGGAAAATTAAGGGAAGTAGGGACAGTATATCTTAACTCTAGGCTATCTTTGCCTACCCCGTTATATACAGGATGAATAATTTCACTGGTTAACAGATTTTACTAAAGTAATTTTACAGTAATTATAAAACATATATGGTACTTTAATTATTCTTTTACCAAATATTTTGTTTGGGATTAAAAAATTAAATAAATTTGAACTGTTTTAAAAAATATTTTTTTATAGCACTGGTCGTTCCTAGTACTTTACTTGTCATTATAAGGCAGCCCTGTTATATTGTTATAATTGATTGAGTGATAGTTCCAAACTATTAATGAGTTATAAGTGGGCGGTGCGTGGGGAACGGAGTGTCTTGACATTATATTCCCTATGCCTATATATAGGATACAGCGTGAAAAAAAAACAAGCAATAATAACTATAGTTTAAAATAATATTTATATACTCACCATTTATTAATAGTAAATTCCATAATTCCAGGTCTAGAACGGGTGGCAGAGGAGTTGATGGGTCGCAGAAAATGGAAACAATACCAAGACGGTTTGATACATCGCACAGAGGACGCGCAGTCGAGCGACGACGACATCGCTGCCACCGACCCCCCGCCCGCGCTGAAGATCAAGACGATAGAGCAGATCAACGAAACGGACAAGACGGACAAATCGCCCAAAACGGAGATTACGGGCAAAACGGAGATTCCGGACAAAGCGGAGAGAAGGGAGACGATATTAGAGAGCTTGATCAAGAGGCCAGCTACACAGCCCAAGGTGGAGGTCCAAGAGGAGCCCACGGACTGGAAACCAGCGGACAGATGCTACTTCTGCGTTGACGGCGAAGGCGACAGGGCGGCGGGCGGCGCGACGGTTAGTGTTGCTTTTTGTTATAATTTTACTAGTTTTATAGATTATTATTTAGTAGTAAGTATTAATATCTTTTATGTGTAAATTTGACCTTCTTGACTCAAGTTCTCAAGTGCAAATCTAAGCAAATAACACAATCAATAAATATTAGTTACATAATTTTATGAACAGTGTTGCCATAGCAAATCGATAAAGATATTTATTACTATCGATAAATATAACAAGTTAACTATCACTGCGTGAAGAGAGAATAGAGTTAATTGATTGATAAAAAGCTAAATGCTTGTAAACACATTTATATAAAATTAATAATACATGTAGTGTAGGTAGATCTAAACTAGAATCGTGTAGGTCTACAATAGGGTCCTACACTATTCTTTTATAAGCTCTTTTTTACAGTTTCATTTAAGCACCTACACAATTATATTAGAAAATTTAATATTTCTTCAACAAATGCTTCAGTGTCCAAGCCAGGGTGGGGAAGTGACATTCGTTTTTTCCTAACTTAAGATAGGATAGATAGGTAGCACAATCACCGTCATGTTTCAAGCAATTGCGTGTTGAGTGGCGGAACTCAACACCGCGGTTTATATACCGGCGTATAGAATATAATTTAAATGTAATTATTCCCCCAAATTATGAACACACTACCACCGCCTATACAGTGAGTGTTAAAAATATATATTGTTATAAAAGCTTATTTTAAAGAGGCAAAGCCATCTAAAGCTAGTCAGTCAGTCATAGACAAAATAGAAAAAAGTAAACTTCATTGAAGTCAGGTGCTTTGCATCGGTATACGCGAACCGGATTTATACTGATTACTGCCAGATGTTCCTTACAAAGACGTATGTATCTAGACATTCGAGTAGTTTCTATATACTTAGGTGGATATAGTAAGTACAGGTTCAATGTCCTGTTATGTAAAAAGCTTTTAATATTAGTAGAAGATATATAATATATTAGTTATATATTTTTTTGTAGAAATATTTTATTTTTAAGTCTGTTAGTTATTAGTTAATTAATACATTTCTTTTTTTATTTTGATGTTTTATCACTAACAAGGTAGTGCCATGGTCTCTACATGCCTCTTTGGCCTCGTCTACTGTCATCTTCTTTCAGTATCTATGATACTGTTGTTACTCTCTCTTCCCTAATAAATCTTTTTGCCATTCTTTCGTCACTAATTCTTACTTACATTCTCGTTCATAAAATATTAAAAAATTAAAAAGTTTAATTAAATTAAGAAAGAAAGAAAGTGAAAGTACAATTAAGGCAGATTAATTAATATGTAAGTGTACTATTACAAAGATTTAATCATATAAAAATAGTCATCTTAAATTGTAAGTAGTAGTTGTTGATGAAACTGTTGCTTACAGCAACAAAATTTAAAAAATTGGGAATACTGACGCTAGGTTCTTCTGAAGGCATTGCATCTTGAAAGGCAACCTCAATGCCACTTTTCTTCATTTTGTTCTTTTTCTTCATACCAGAGGGAGAAAATGAAAATAAACAGAATAACAATTTTCCTTTCCTCAGTCGTGCGCTTGTGCCCTACGTCGGGACTGGCTTCAAAAAACAAAATCATTTATAGGTATTCGTTCATTTGTCTTAAGTGTAGTTATATACGAGTATATATTATGCGAATAAATATTTAGCATTAGTTCTTCAGGTGCGCGTACGTCATGCCCTCATGATGACTCAAAATTCTTACTTGACCTTAGACTATGTGTGCTATTACATAATATTCTAATAAATATAACTTTTATTTTAATTATATATAAACTTTTATTTAAATATAGTTTTAAAATTTATCGTTTGAAATTAAATTGTAGTTGTCTATATATTTACGAAATCCCTATCGAAATATAGACAAAAGGAAATATATAGATATAATAAGACCTGCGAGAAGAAGATTGTTTTTTTACATATTCTATACGTTTGTATATTGAACTATTCTGTTCATTACTTAAAAAATTGAAAATGGGGAAGGGTGAATCGTAGCACTACTTTGTAGCAACTGAAAATAAAATACTATGTTTAAAAAATATATAAATATACCTAGTATTATTCTTGAGATGTTAAAAAACTCGAATAAAAAATTGAAAACTTAACTAGAAAATAGCATTTTCTTTCAAGCAAATTGTTCACAGACATGTCTTCCTTAGTGCGCTGTAAGATGCGTAGAGATTAAAAAATACGATCACCCAGTCACCATACCGCAGTGGGACAGTGTATGTGTCATGATTGCGGATTGGACGATTTCATTTCCCAGTTCTGGTAAGATAAACCGCGGCGTTAAATTCCGCCACCTGGTTCCCAACACCACACTATTCAAAAAGGACAGTGAACTATGAAGATTACATTTTCTCTTCTATTTGTACATACGGAATATATATAAAAATAATACTTAAAAAACAGTTTGCGACTCTTAACATACTTTTTAACAGTATTATAAGTGTTTAATAAATAAAACCAGGTAATTTAGCTTGTATTTTACTATTGATTGAATCACCACGATGAGATCAGAGTACGCTTATTTTTTTTACAAAACCACCTTCTTAATCGTGTAATGATGCGAAGCTTGCATTTATTAGTTAAACTACATCGATTTACAATGTGAAAAATAAATTATTCATTTGTTTTCCAAGGAAAACAACCAGTCCAATTAGTAACATTGTAAAATATGTTAAGTAATTTTTTACCTTTACGTAGTATCCTGCTTATTGCTAGGGGCAGAGGAGACCTAGTACTAAGAAACGCTGTTCTGTATGCAAGACTGAAGATAGAGTGACGGAACTTAACGCCACCCTTTGTCTCGTTACCAGAGCGGATAAAAATACAACCCACAACCATCTCTTTGTTATTTTTGTACTTAGAATAAAAACCACCCTGTATCGAATTTAAATTATTAAATATTACAAGAAAATAACATAAATTTTATTTTTGTAAAATATAAGAATAATACGATTAGACGTATTATTCATTTTACAAAACTTTTTTAAATCACAAAATAATTAACATACTACCACTAAGAACAAAGAACCCATTACTACATACGAAATAACAAAGACTGACTCAATGCCACTGTGCCACAACCGTTCTAAAATTAATACTAAGTAATGTAATAACAGGAGATAACCGTCGTAAATTCTCACGCGAACGAATTATTTTCTTTTAGAATGTCAAGCCATGATTGATGGTACCGCTATAGGAAACCGATTGTCTAGTAGTTTAAAATTTTTAGACGGCAACCCGTTTTTTTGTTTATACTAGTTTTTGTATAGTCTTTTATTGTTAGAAAACATCCATAATTATTAAAAATAAATACAATTTCCTTTTTAAATATTACAAAATGTCATGTTTAGTATTAATTTAGGCTTGAAAATGGTTTATATTTAAAAAAAAAATAATTAAAAATCTTAATTTTCCTAAGCACACGAGAAAATGACAGTCGGTCGGTCGGCGGAGAAATATTTATGTTGTGACAATAGTGTCACACTTACTATGCTATATGACATTTAACTTGACACAAGAGGATATCTTAAGCTTCATTATATATTAGCTTTTATCTTCAGCTTTGTCCCCTGGTCCAAGGGAAATGACTAAAAGTAGTGTACCCATGACACATTCTAAATGTATCGTGATGTAATATGCTAATAGGCTATATATAGCCTATCACGATAAATTGACTATTCAACATACAAAAGAATTCAAGTTCTTGAGATTAACGTTTTCAATCGAACAAACTCTTCAGCTTTATAATAATAATAGTATCAATAGATTCAGGAGTTAAAGATGTGTTACTTAAAATAAACAACTTTTCTAAAACTAAATGAAAGTTAAAGAAAATTGAAAGGTTAAAAACGGATGTTATAAATTATTCGATAACTTTATAGATATTGACCGGATGTTCATATTTATTATATGCATTTTATTTACATTAAGATAATCTGTAAAAGTAAAATTAATATATTAAGTAAAAAAACTACTTAAAAATTAATTAAATTATTTGTATTTGTTATTATTGCTTATAGCAAAAAAAAATAATATACTATAAGCTCGTTCGTAGCTAATTGCAGGAGTGCAATACTTTCATTATTATATCAATTGATTTAAACAATATTTTAAATATGTCTATTTTAATGGAGAATATTTTACTTTATAAGTATTTTTTTTAAACTACCAAAGAAAAAATATAAAATACAGATTTCATGCTACGATCATTATAAATTTCAACAAGTGTTAAAACTCAAAAGGTGCGTACAACTTGGCCCAAATATTTTACACCTACATGAAAAATGTCTTCGTAAATATTGTTTTATCGTTTAATAAATAACAATGTTTACTTATCAGTTATGGCCACAGCTTTACTGTGTATTTTGTTTTTGAGTATATATATAAAAAATATTATGAGGTCTGACTTGATATCCACTTGGATATATTCTTTCCCAATAATAAAAGTGCGGCGTTGTGTTCCGCGTCTTAACAAACAATATCCCGAATTCGGGCAAGAAGTTAAGAATGGAATGTCTTGATAGTAGTTTCTCTATCTATCCTTCTATATATAGGAAACTTGAGCCTTGAAAAATATTATAATTCCCTTTGGAATCAAAAAAATATACCAACATACTTTAAACATTTCGTAGTAAAACTCAATTTTTAAAGATTTATTAAAAAGATAATAACTTTATACAATAAGTATAAAAGTGAATTATCTTTTAACGACTTAATTGTTATACCTATTATTTATTCTTTATGAAATTTTAACACGCACGTTGTTTATAATACATATTTTTTTCTTATCTACATTTTACTTTCCAAAAATAAATATTTTACTGGTAATTAAATTTACAAATAAAATTAAAACTTTATTTGGGTTAAAGAAACTTTACATTACTTTTCAGTTTAATTCTCACTAAGATTTAAATATTACAAAAAAATCATTACTAAATCGTTACTAAATGACTGACAGTTCTTCAAAGAGTGTAGATGAGTACTATGAGTGTATTTCTGTAAAATTTAAGGGAATGTTTTAATAGTTCACTCGAAAGATATTTGTGGGCTATTACATCGCTACTAGTTTTGTTTGGTTCAGTAGAAATACAAAGTTACAATTTGTAAAAAGCTCGATAAGCTTAAAGTTGTGATTACTTTGACTAAGTTGACTTTGTTTATTTATTATGAGTTGCTTTTATTATATTTATTAAATAATTAATCACGATCATCAAAAACTGTGTATATTTATTTTTCATTATAATTTTCTTGGACTAACATATTAAAGAAATAAAAAAAAAATAGAAAATTCAAACATTCTCGGACTTTTGCAATTCTATTGATCCTATAACTTTAAAGTCAATATTCATACACAGTAGTTCATTATAAGCTGAACCCTATTTATTTTCACGTCGCTCATAGAGACGGTCCAATTTACATTGGCAATACTAATAAGTTAACCGTAGTATAGAAAAAGGGAGGGCGAGGTCTAGTCGACTATATAATAGCAATTATACCATTTAGAACTTGCAATCAGGTTCTATAACACCTACCTACCTACTAATCTTAATAGTATTAACTTTATTGCTTCATACATTTTAATCAACAAAGTCTCTCGTATAAACAATTAAAGAGACCCAACAAAACTATTCACGATGGAATATAAACGTTGGTTAGTAATTAATAAACGTTGCATCCGTATCAACATTTCTAATCATTGTCTGTCCATAATTGTAGTATATTGTAAACCCTTTATAATACAATAGCAATTATGCTGGCTTGTCTAAACCAAGCTTTAGAACGTCCAGCGGCAGCGACCCCCCGGTCCGCATACAGCCCGTCTGAACGTTCGCCTTTTTCTTCTGCAAGGGGACCGCAAGGGGTCACGGTACGCCGGTGGCACGGCCAACCATAGTTTCAATTTACAAAACAATGCCTTATCCATTTGCTACGATTCTACGTCAAAGTAGGAAACTGGTATTTTGATTAATACGCGAGAAAGAGATGGGGTGCGTGAGCTTTAAGCTCGACTCTAATAACCGCCTTAAAGCTCTAATTTAAAGTCCATTTTCCCGCAACTAGCACTTTTGATACTGAAATAGTAAGCGTGTAGGCGTAGAGCATGAAAGTAGGCAGTGTTTGAACAGAGAGTGCCGCGGAGTGGCGATTGTATAATTGTGCTTTTTTTTTTAAGTCGAGAGTTGTTTTCCGTAATAGTTAATTTGAGAGAATGAGTTACAAGAAGCTCTAGAGTCAAATGAGTTACTTTTGTAATTATAAACAATTAAATTATGTTTAAACTAGTCGGTTGCTTGCTGTACAAATTGTATTTTATTTTAATATTTGATATCTTGCTTACATAAATGTTTAAACAATTTTATATTTAAAATTTTAATGATAGGAGTATATGTATATGGTCATAAAACACTAATGGTAATGACCAAGCTAGCGCTGACGTTATGCTACCTAATTGTTATTCAACCTTCAAATAATATACCTACGTACAATTTATTTTCAAATATAATATAATTTTCAAGGTTTTCCTTGTAACATATAGAAGAAATAAAAAATATGGAATAGCTTAAACCTGAAGAGCTAGGTTATTACAAAGCCCGAGCAAGCAAGGGGGCATAATTAGCTCACAACGCCGCGCACTCGTACTACGCCGACCGTGAAATAAATTCATGCTATTTGTTCGTTGAAGTTAAAATTTTTGTATTATTACTCAAAACGAAACGTTACCTTAATGATTGACTGCGTCCAACTGTAATTATATATTATTTCTTTTTACTAAAATTGAAATACACAGCCATCACGGCGATTTATATGTTAAAAGAAAAACTCTTAAAAATTCAAACTGTGCATAAAACTAATTGGCCCCGCAATTTACGACCATAGATACTGCGAAATTGTTTCAATTAAGTGTAGTTAACTTGCCATTTTTTGTATATTTTTTTTAGCAAAATTAACTATCTTGTTTAATTTTTGACTCGTTATAAATGAAATCGTTCAAATTAAAACTTTTTATCGCCTATAAGTCACGCTTGCTTAAATATTTTTTTGTAGAAAAAACTAAAAAACTAGAATATCAGCGCAGCTCCACGGTAGTCTATATGCGATCGGTTAAACAGCATAGGCCGGACAGAAAAGCCTATAGGGGCGGTCCGCAGGGGGTGGAAACCTCGGAAAATTCACGTGCTAGACCCACCCCTTGGCAAAACACGTGCGGCCAAATAGCCTCAGTATACGAACGCCTTTGCTTATCATTGCCGTACGTTAAAAAAAAAAGAAAATGTACCTTTGACGTTTCGATTCCATTTTTGAAAATAGGCGGGAAGTTTTTTTTTAATAGCCAAAGCGAAGTGGCAATGGTGCGAGTGTTTACAGTTTGAGTGTTGTTTTTTTAAGTGTCAAATGGAAGGGTACAGAATATGAAGCGATTTCATGGTTAGTTACATTTTACGAATTCTATTTGGATTTATCACTTCAATTAACGAGTGCTTTTTAGCTTTTGTGCGCTTGTTGTGTAAAAAAAAACAGTAATAGCCCATACCTTGTTTTGAACGAACAATTCATTCAGTTCTTGAAAACTGTTTGTTGTGCGAGTAAAATAAAAGTAGGAGAAATAAAAAAAATATGCATTGGAAATTATTTGTGACAGATGAAAGTAAACTTTACGCACCTTTTGAACTTAAAAAAGTGGTATATGCGCCTTTATTCGTATATTAGAGTGATGTGCTCAAAGACTGGGTTTTAGCGGAAGGCCTCTCACTGCGAGTGTTCTTGCTTCTAATGGAAATGTCTATGTCATATTCTTATTTCATTAAATGCATGATGTCCTTCAATGTGACACATGTATAAAAGAATTTTTAATTTTTTAATTTTAATTTATTACTCGCATTAGGTCAGATAGGTATGTTTTATTATGAAAAATTCTAATATAAAAGTTATTGTATTTTTTTCACGTTTATTTTTTATTCGGAAATGGAATATGTACTATAGGTTTACTATATTACCAATTGATATCATAAAAATAGATTTTGATGAGATTTTTGCTAAAATGGTTGCGTGGAAAAAAAATATTTTAATTTAATATTGATCCAAAAAAGCAACTTTGTTAAAACTATAAAAAAAAGGGGTTTTATTTTAATATTTCATTAAAATCCTTTAATCCATTAATAAGTAGGTACTACATAATACATTTTTAGAATTAATAATAATTAGTATTGCTTTTTCCATTTTTCAACTATTTCACAAAAATCGTAACTAAACGACGCGTTTTGTCTAAATCTCGAATCCAACATAATTTACCTATAGTAGGTATACGTAATATATATACAACGTAAATATACAAAAGTAGTAAAACAGGCTTCGTTACCTTGATTTTAGCAAATCAAGTCCACCTTGAACATAGCAAACACGTGACACCTAACTGAATATATAAACTTCCTCGAGGAAAATCAAATGCTGGCCAAATAAATATAAATAAAATATTAGTTTTTACGAATACTTAGGTATATATTTTATATAGAATATATAATTATTTAAGAAGAGATAGAGAGATGTTTTACTTACTTTAGTCTCTGCTTTCTCACTTTCTTAGGATTTTTTTGTTATTATATACAATTGGTCTTGATGAAAGCGAATAAGCGAAGCGTATAAACTTCTTGAAATTATTTTTGTAATTTCAAATAGATTTTTATTATATTTCAGTCAGTATAAATATATAAATTAGTTTGACTATACCAATATATATTATTTGTAAGATATTTTGGTTCATAATACACAAAAGTTCAATGGATAAATAAATAAAATATACTTGTAAAAACATCCCCAGTTCTGTATAAATTAAGAGGTAAAGGCTAGAAGTAGGATTTGCCAAAAAAAAACTTTATAAGAAACACTTGCAGTATGAACTGTGAAATATCAATAAATCGCCCACAACTATCTTTGGCGCAAACTTTAAGATGTTCATTGGAAAAACCTGTATTTTTCCATTACCATAAAAATATTCAAGAAATGCTATTCCAGCGTTCTACGCCGCATATTTTTGGCTGTGCCTTGACTCTCAGTCACTGGATTACGAAAGATTTTTAATTTATACCTACATTAAAAAACCAAATTAAATGTATTAAATAAAAAAAAAACAATCCCAAAAGTTTAACCCTATTTTAACAATTTTCAAAGTAAACATTATTGCATACACGAACATAAAATGAAATAAACAAAAAATAAAAAAGTTTGTCTTTCTTGAAGCATAAAAAATAATTACTTTAACGGCATGAATGACCGCCACTTAACTAAAGTAGTTACCGTAATAGTAGCTCCATAACTAACAATCAGAGGAATTTCTAACTAGATTGTGATACAAACAATTTCTTTGCTTATTTTTATTTGAAAAAAATCATTTTAATATGCATTTTTTTTAGTAAACATAAAGTGAGAAGAGAACGGAGTGTGGACATTTAAGCTTTATCTGAGTGAAAGTAGGAACTTTATGTGAGAGAGGAGAAGTTATGAAAATAAATTTAAAAATATAAAAAAGTAGAGAATAGAGTGTCTTAGCACTTAAGTCTTACTTTCATATAGTGATGATCATTATGATGTTTACAACTGATATTAATCAGTTTGTTATCGCTTTATAATGAATTATTTTTTGTTATATTTTCATTCCTTCGCTCTGGTAACGACGTAAAGCGGTGTTGAGTTCCGTTACACGATACGAAATGCCTCATGAATTAAGAAGGGAACGGAAGTGTGTAATGGAGAACAGAGTATCCTAACACTAAAATCCCAGGTTCCCTCTGCCTACCCTGTTATGTGGCGTATACAATGTGAAGCTAAAAATATATGTACATTAGTAGAAACGAAGGAAAAAACAAATGAAAAGAAATGTCTTAACACTTAAGTTTTATCTATCATATATGCAAAAAATAAGAAAAACAAGTAACTATGGGAATTAAAAAATAAGGCTATAAAATTCGTAAAATACATTTAAGAAGAATAAAGAAATAAATAAAAAAATCTAATACACTTACATTTAATTATATTTCCGTCTTTTACATTTAGTATTTATTTTACTTCAATGATATATCGCTAACGATCTTATATTTCTGCGACAAAAAGATAGATACAATTAAATAGAATTAATGAAGTGTGAAAACTAAACTTATATACTTGAGTTCAATGACCAATGCTGAATATACTTCAATAATTGGTCTTGAATATTTATTTTTCTACTAAAATAAATATATTTCTACTAAAATGATTTTAAATATTACTGAAATGTGCTTTGAAAATAAACTTTTCTTTAAGTGGATGTGTATTGATTATAGAATAGCTAGTTTTTCCATTAAATATGTGAAAGAAATTGTATAAAATGTTGCCATATTAAATATTTTTTTTTCAATTATTAATATTTTTTTATGTAAAAAAATATAATCTAAGAATATTTTTTATTTCAGAACCGGAAAATATTTAAATAAATGTAAAGTAGAATATTTAGTTTTTTTAACTTCGATAGGTAGAGGGACACTAGTGTTAAGACAGGAACAGGATGTTCCTAATTGATTCCTCCGTATGGGAACTGAACCATCAGCCGTCGCCTTTTCATTCATTAGATAGAATATTTGGTTTCTACCTTTAGTATAATTATTTTTTATTGCTTATTGAAGATATTATTAAGAAGATATTTTGAAAATTTTATGATCAATAAAATTAATTTTAAGAGGAAACGAGGAAGAGAAAGAGGTTTTCTTGTTCTGGAAGCGAGGCAAAACGCTGCGTTGAGTTCCGCCACTACACAATATGTAATGCTTCTAACATTCGACGGAAACGGGAAGAGAGTGCCTTAACACCAGGTTCGCTCTTCCTACTGTATTGCGGGATACAGCTGAAAAAATAAAATTATTTTATATTTACTCAATATGTTTCTAGGAACACTTAAAATATTAATAGAGATTACATTTCAATTATTTGTAGTAGTAGTTTTTTTCTGTGTTGTTTTGTTTAGTTTGTAGTTTTCACGCTACCTATATTTCGTTTCAAATTCGATAAAGTAAATGAGTTGTAATAAAAAAATAATCTTTTATTAAATTTGGTTCAACAATGAAGCCCAATAAAACTTTATTAGACATTTACTGCGAGAAAGAAAATAGGAAAACTGTGAAAGAAAGAAAATAATAAAAACTTATTAGACATATGACATTTCATGTAAGCATTTTAAAACATATTTACTTTCCATAATCAAAGTACAGCCATATAAAAAATTAAATCCTGCAAACAAACTAATAGGTCATCTACTAAATAAAAACTATATAGAAAAATAAAGAAGTAATCAAATATATTTTTTTTCTAACTCCTTTGTAGGCAGAACAGCTGCTCCCTTGCCGTTGCCATTATTTGATGAAAAAAAAAACTACATAATTTACTCGCCAAATGGTGGGGTTCTAATTCTAAACTCGTGTTCGACCAATCGCGAGCGAGGATCCGCAAACATGGCGTCGTGGGAACCGGTAATGGGCAATAGAATAGTATTTTTTATTAACGCCGTTCGTTAGAGAACAATGGTTTTTTTATGTACCACATAGATGGATGGATTAGACATTTTTTTGATGGTGTGGATGACAAAAGAACTTACATCAAAAGACCTTCAAAAGAATATTAAAACAAGTTGTACCACGCGGCTTTGTCCGTCTAGCAAATGAGTAAGTCTGTAGGGAGATAGATAAAAAATGCCTTGTTATTTCATGTTAGTTTCTAAGCGTAATGAAAATTTTAGCGCATGTACCCTCATAATGTGCCGGTCTAATGTATCTCTTGTTAAAGTTTAGACATTTTTTGTACAAAAAAAAATACGCGGAAAAACAATGCGGTAACAATAGAAAAAAATTAGTCATTGTTAGCCTCATGAAATAGGAAAACGAAAATCCTTTTTCTGCATATCTTTCGGTACAGTGGGAATGTTAACTCTAAATATCAAGCTGTGAATGTATGAAAACACAAAGAATGGCACTTCACTCGAAGAGCAGAGCAGAATTGTTTTATTTTTTTTTTATAAGTGAAATAGCGAAAGAGTTTTATATAAATTCTTTAGGTTATTTTATATAATTAAGTTTACTTTTTATATTTGTACCAGCCAAGTTATCAATTGAATGATAAATAACATAAAAATTATAACAATATACCTAGTTGTATATTCACGTAATGTATTAAAACAATAAATAATTTCGTTAATTTCTTACTCTTTTAAGATATGCGTGATGCGATAACACTTAACCCTGTGTTATTGTTTCCTTGATCTTGAAGTTATGATTAGAAATTATTAAGTATTTGGATGCTCCTCATCGTACAGGGAAAGAAGCTCAGAGCAGTGTCTGGTACCAAGTGCAGGATTATTATTTTTAAAAAGTTACTTAACTTAAGAGGACCAAAATCCAAGCCGTCGCCTTTTATTCTAACGCATACTGCCTACATTGGAAATTCGTTTTCACTACTGTATTTTTGTTTGAAAATTAATTTGAAAATTAACCCAACCAAGTAATTCACGTTATGACGTTGCGTGTTAAATAAACATTTTTCTAACCAAATGTATTCTATATACTTAGTTGCAGTGTTACATTTACATTTAAATTTAAATAGTTACGAAACGTATAATATCATCGTTATTTACATTTTATTTTTCTTTTTCCTTTTTGGTAACTAAAAGCACGGCGTTAAGCTCCGTTACTCAATACGTAATGTCTTGAAATTTTACAGAAAGTAGAGATCAGATTCTCTTTATACGTACTACTAAGTTTTACACACAAAAGATTTGTGTAAGTAGAATTCAATTAATTTTGCCTTACATTTTCTTTGTAATAAGTATATAATTATCCATTAATCTTGTAGTATTTCTAAGAAACGCGCGAAGTTTTATTTTTTATTGTAATTATATTTTAAGGAAAATTTATTATGTTTGCATTTTATGACGTAAGTAGGAATATTAGTGAGTTATGTTTCACACACTTTTCCACGTACCTAATACCTTACTAAGCCTGTAAGTAATTATAAGTAGTTTTAAAATAAATATTAAATTAAATATTTGTTTATATTGTGTAGATTAATCATTATATTAGACAAAAATATTTAAATCAATTTTCTTTGCATTCCCTGTCACATGCGGGGATACAGCGTGAAGCTGACTTATTTGATTTATTTATTTTATTCAATATAATAGTTACATTAGTATCTAGTATAAGTAGTATAATAACTGCGTTCTATTATACTACTTATGATTATGAACACAAATTTGTAGTTATACCTATTTTCCAAGTGGAAATCGAACCAACACAATAGATACTAAGCAATAAAGTAACAATATAGTTTTCAATCAATCTGTATATAAGAAGGTATATGTAGTTTATAGTTTATTTTTAAGCCCAATAGCTTTCAGCACAGGCAAAACTATTAGGAAGTGTAGGGGAATTGAGTAAATTCAAGAAAAAAGGTTTCCATTTCGCGCCTTAAAGTCCACGTGAACAAGGTTGCGCACGACGACTAGTCAATAAACTTAATTACATACATTTTACATATACCTTAGTAAATGGCTTGCAAAATACTTGTTCACTACGCATTATCCTCGTTCATATTGATTTACTAAAACACCGGAAAATTGACACTTTTATATGTAAGGAAAATCGTGTTGTATTAAAATTGATGTTTTGAATAAACATTGAAATAACAAACAATGTTGTTGGTTTAAATATATAGGAAAACTAAAAGAAAAATTTAGTCTTTTAG
>FAPJ01022240.1:0-16293 GCA_001485985.1 Heliconius ethilla aerotome | reverse complement strand
AGACACTTCCGTCTCGCACTTTCCACCAATGAATTTATAAGCATCACTTTCAATTTATAACACATACATAATGGAGTAAAAAATATTCAACTTACCAAAATTATCTGGAAAAGAATAATTTAAAATTAATCAAATTTTTTTAATTATTTTTTGGGATATTATATGTATTGTATAAGTATAATTCAATTTATAACTAGTAATTACAGAAGGCATATTTTTTCGAAAGGATTATTTTTTAGTTGTCATAAGAATTTAAAAATATACTTATAATTTAAAAATTTTAAATATTTTATAATTTTCCAAAATACAAAAATGATAATATCCTTTTTATTATAAAACAAAGCATTTCTCTCTTAGAGCGATATAAAATAATTAAAAATAATTGTGTCTGTAACAGCTTTGACAAGAAATGACCATAAAAATAAAACATCAAACAACATTTTTTGCGTTCGCCATATAATTTTCTTCAACAAAGCCAATCGTACAACTAATTTATAATCTAGATAAAGTATTCCATTCAATATTTTGGTCCACACAATCAGTATACACGTAAAAATTGATGAATCCTATTCAAAAAAACTTCAAAAATAAGCCCCAAGTTGGATAGTTTCCTACATTTAGACACTTCAGTTTTATGGAGAAACCTTTCGCGATAAAGTTCTCTGTACACAAAATTAAGTTCATCACACGAAGCTCTCTGGGAAATCATAATCTACGCTTTTAGACTTTTGGAAGCCAACGACGCAATCCACTTTTATTTTTTGGTACGACACACACTTTTTATGAGGGTCACCCTCAATACTTTTCGCTTTAGTGCTGTTTATTAAAACGCTACGTCTAAGCGATAGGTTGCGAGTAGATTCTAATTCGATGTCTGATTTGTTTCTAGAACTAACTGTGGAATGTCCGATGAACTTCGCTGTATCTCTCCTGGACTCCTTCTTGTCGTTTAGAACGTCTTCTAACATGCTGCCTTCACTCCTCATTCTATTGATCACTTTCGTCTTTGGATTTGAACAGACAGGAGCTGATTGTTGCCTTATAAATCGTCTGTTCGAGAACATTCTATCGAAAAATCTATTAGTTTCGTCTTTACTATCTTTACTTTCAGATTCTGTGTCACTTTTGTCTAAGCTACTTCTATGAGTGAACAGCTTCTTCAAGCTGTTCGTCGTTCTAGATAAGCTACTGCTTGTCGTCGAACCATTCGTCACAGTTCTCTGAGCTCGTCTATTCTGTGTCTTTTCAGAAGATTTTTTATAACAGATACATACTTTACAAAAACCTATACGAAATTTTGACGACATTAAATTATATAAAATAGGATTTATAGCGGAATTTATGTACAGCATTATTCTAGAAAAATATAATAAATTGTACCACTTTTCCGGACTAATGTTATCAGACAGCTCGGAAGGAGTAATTATGATCCACAAGGCGAGCACCCTGTATGGCATTAAACAGAGAAAAAAGCATAAAACTACTGTCCCAAGCATTAATATTACTTGTTTTCTCGCTCTAGCGTTGTAAGGATCTACAGTCTTATTAAGCACAACTTTTGAGGCCGCTGATATCAAATTTTTGGCAATAACAGTATATAAAACTATGAGAATGATTAAAGGGAAGAGGTAGAGGAAAATGATGACCATGACGAAGAAGGTGATTTGCCAGAAAGTGACAGCTTGAGTAAGACATTGGTAGAAGGTCCCATCCAGTCTCGTGACGGTGTGCATTTCAGCAATCGCCAGGATTGGGCTGGAAAGAAGAAAAAGTTACTATAAAATTCCTAATTATTTACAACTATCTACAGTACGTCGTCGCGGTCAGATTGGTACAAAAGTGCATATAATAAATAAGAATATCTAATGTTATTTTTAAATTATTATTATTATTATGAAGTAGTTATAATGAAACAATCAGACCACGACATAAACAATTATCTAAACTTTTTTTAATAAGATCATGAAAAGAAAATAAATGGCCAAAAAATACAGACGAATTGTGAAAAAAACACCAAGTGAATTAAAATATGTGAAGTGCTGTAAAATTAAAATAAAAAATATAATATTATTACATAAGGAAAAAATCCTAAATAATATATGTATAAAATAAAGAGAAAAATAAATTTATACAGACAGACAGTGCGAAAGCTCGTGACAAGTGCCCAAAAACAAAGCGCTCCGTACACATAAGCTATAATTTGAATACGTACGAACCTTGTATCGTAAAGGGTTCTTATGAAGCTCTTTTAGTAAGCTTTTAAATTCCTATAACACTTTTACTGCGTCCTTTTTCCCGTAAAAGTGTCACTTGCAAATCACTTCCACAAAGATCCAAATAAATAATTGTATAAAATACATATTTTAAGCGTTTTCACGATTGACATATAATACATATAATGACCTATATTTTACATAATATGTATTTTAATATGTAAATCAAATTGAAGAATATTGCTTATTGGTTTTTAATAATTATATAACACACCTGAAGTATTATTAGTAAGTTAAATCAAATCAGTTTCTTATGATATATTTCTATATTGCTCATTTGGTGCAAAATGACGTATTTGCACTTTTTGATGAAATGTAACAAACACAATTAAAGTTTGTAAATAGACTTTCCGCATACATTGCTGACATGATTATTTTTTTGTAAATGCTTACACTTATTGTAAGTTACGTCTTTGTTGTACCAAATGTGCTATATGATGTATTTCTAATATTAGCATTCAAATTATTTTTCAGCTTGACGCTGTATCCCGCACAGTAGGGTAGGCAGAGGGAACCTGGGAACCTAGTGATCAAATACTCCGTGGTTCTATTAAGTCACTTCTATATCCCACTTCCCGCCGAATTCTGGAGGCATTGCGTCTTGAGAGGTAAACTCAAGTTTTTAGGTCTAAACTGGGCAAAAAGTGGAGAACGAAGTATCTTAACACTAAGTTCTCTTTACCAACCTGCTATGCATATAGCTTACGTTGAGCTCTGCCACTCAACTCACAATAACTAAAAAATTAGGTGAAAAGTAGATAACAGAGTGTTTTAACACTGGGTTCTTTTACCTACACTGTTGTATAGGGGAAACAGCGTGGAGCTGATATTGGAACAAATTTTATTAAACTCAACACAATACGTTTGTATCTATTGTAGTATTAAGTGTGAATATTCTAGAAATTCAATAGGAAGCCATTTATTCTACACCATTTGTTCACTTGAAGAATGTGCTAACATGTGCCAACGCAAATCGCAATATGGTCCAGTGGTCCATAGTACTAGGAATATATGTGGAAGTGGCATTATAATCTTTTTATTACTATAACTAATATATTTATTAAGTTACTAAGGAGGTACTAAGTTCGTTCTACCTGCCTATTAAGTGCGGGATATGAAAATAAAAATAAATAAATATTTTCTTTAGCAACACTGCCTATATCAGGGATATGTTAAGTGTTAGTTACATTTTATTCTCCACTCTCTATCTAAATTTAAGAATAAGGTGGTGGAAATCAACGGTCGGGAAATAAAAATTTTCCACGAATGCGATTCGTACCTACAATTATTACGTTTAAGGACAGACGCTATCACACTGAGCCACGATGGATCCCATCGATCGTAAGTTTATCATGATGAAAATCTCCTAACAGCCTTTATTTATTGTTTTTCACCTTTATATATATTTTCATTACGAAGTCGATGAGGGGATTTTATTTATTGAACAATCAATATGTTAAGAATTCGTTTTATGTATTCTTTAAGTAATTATTTGATAAAATCAGTAAAACTGACAAAAATATAAAATTAATTAAAGATTTTTAGTGCCGTTAATTAAGAAGTACGGTCAATATAATTTTAATTTCTTTAGCTATATAAATACGAAATACGTAAAACATATTCAACAAGTAAAGAATTAAGAAAGAAAAAGTTTAGTTTTTTTTTATTTTACATTGCCACTTCTAAAACACTCTAAAACCTGCGAAGAATCGCATTAAAGTACCACCATCTATTATTTACGGAAGAAACCAATATATCGGACAGTATTAGCTCGACGTTAATACATAATGTATATTAGATAGTGTTTTTCTAATAAAATTGCTGCATTAGCCCTCTGTAGCATGTGTAGTATATATTTTTTTTATTTCCCGCTCTATCCCGCATTTAGGAGAATAGTTAGACAGAATTTACTATCACGCACACGCTGTTCCCCACACATTGCCCAATTGCTGAGATTTATAGCGTATTGAGTAACGGAACTCAATGCTGCGCCGTGTCTTCTTACCGGGGCGTGATAATAAAAATAATTAATTCTTTCGAGGGGTAACTTACAGTAAGACGCTGTAGCACTGTGCAATGACGGCCTATATTCTTCTTTATCTCTTTTATTTAATAAATAGATTCTTTTTATTATGACGATTGACAAATATTTGGCCGTTCCCAGAATTGAACCTGCAACCAAATATATTTGTCTATTTTCGTAAAACCAACACAATGATTGTGGATTCAATTCCCATTCGGAAAAAAAATATTATTTTCATTTCCTCGTTCTGTTAACGACATTGAGCGACTAATGACTAAGAGCGACATTGAGTTGCGCTACTCACCACGCAGTATCTCGAAAATTGGACGGTGCGTGGGGAGCGGAGTGCCTTAACACTAGGTTCCATTTACCTACCCTGCTATATGAGGGATATAGTGTGAATCTAAAAAAACATCTATATGATAACAACTCGATATAAAAGTCCTCTAGGAAATATGAAATTTGAAGTTCATCTTTTAAATTGTAACCGTAGTTTCTTATTGGAAGCAAAACTTGCAAACTACTTTAACTTTGTAAATCACAATTTATTTATATGGGAGATTAATATTATTTTTATAGGATATTTTATCGCGCTACGGCGGTCTCTATTTTTATAATCATTTATCCGCTTATCATAAAGTAGGCAATCGTGGGGCAGTGGAACATCGTCTGAATGTAAACCCGATGTTTGTGGGTTCAATTAAGAATAAAAGGATGATTATATTTGAAATATATTTAATCCCCGTTAGCTTACTAACCGAGCATTGAGTTCCACCACTCAACTTTCAATGCCACGAAATTCAAGCGGAAAGTGAGAAAGGAAGTGCATTAACACTAAGTTCCCTCTATCACTCTTCTTTATGAGAAAAATACCAATTCTTGTTTTAAAAAAATCATAATGTGATTTAGCTCTATATTTTTTATTAAGCCTGAAAATTACCTAAATATTTTTGCCACTGAGGCTATCAATTTTAGTTTCACAATATTATAACGGCGCGACTCACTTGTTTTCATTCATGTCCAAAATTTACGAGGGTCCTTTATATAATGTATGAATCTTAATAATTGTGTGGGAAAATAATAAAATGATATATTACCGAGGATTTTTTTTGTATAATCATTGTACTTGGTACTAATCATTTTTAATTTTTATTTTAGGAAGGTAAGCTGAAAAAACTTAATAAGACACTCCTTCACTTTTCGGCCAGTTTTCGAGACATTAGGTATAATGTGTCGGAACTCTACACCGCGCTTTGTCTTCTCACCAGATCGAGAAAATGAAAATAATTTATTCGCAAATGGGAATCGACACCACAGCCGACGCGTTTACAATCTTTCACTGATCCCTGTGCTACGACGGCCTCTTTTACGACAATTTATTAATACTAATTTATTTAAGTTAATTTTGTTTTAATTACAAAAAGAAGAGAGCAAAGCCAATGTTCAACACTAGTATCGAAATTTAAAAAAGAATCAGTTTATATTTGAATAAGAGAACGTAAAATCATAAAATCTTTCAAGCTTTTGCCGCCGATGTCATTGGAAAATTATTTTTTATTTACACTGTGAATTGGTTTTCGATACCAATAAACGACATTTCGTTTAAAAAATATTGAATTGTTTGTAGTATATTTTGATATATCTACAATCTTTTTTGTTTTAACGTTATGAGGCCTTTCCCGTATTGTTGGTTCCCTGACTTAACGCCGGAGTTCCAGAGTCACGAAATGAAAATAATTAATTTTTGGTAAGTATTTTAACATCTAGACTAACGCTGTCACGTCAATAATATTGCAGTCTCCATCTCACCTCCTTAGAGAAAAGTTAACAAAAGAGCTCCAATTCAAAGTTTTCAATGTCTATATTTTACTATTTTATTTAAATAAACAGATTTTTTAAATATAAACCAAAGTCGCAGTATAACAGATCGAACCCACAATTTATGTTTCAAAGGCTGGCAGCCTGCGCAACAATAGTGAAAAAAACAAAATACGAAAAGATGTCGATAAAAATGTATATAAAGGTAATATGAATATAAATGTATTTTAGTTTTGATTACCAAATTTCATCTATAATCTACATTTTACATACAAATAGGTAATAATAACGAAAATTTACGATCAACCAACCTTTTTTAACGAAAAAACTTTTCCCTAACTACCTCCAAATGGGACTAAGTAAAAAGGGATCAGCAAATTTCATACTCTATTAGTTTCTGAAATATTATATTTAGTGTCAAAATAACAAGCTAATTTATTTCGACTGCCTAATTCTATCTTTTTGTGGAGAAACTAGAATATTATCTTATGAAGAAAGTTTTATAATTTCGAGATACTTATAAATAGATATTAGCACTTTGTGTCCAATTTTCTAAAGAATTGTGGGGTGGAACAACACCGCAATTTACCAGAATCTCAACGCCGACTTACAAGAGCGTTACTCCAGACTTAAATTTCGTCTTACAAGAGCGGGAAAATGTAAATAATTCTTTCCCCCTAGTGGGAATCGAATCCACAACCGTCGAGTTTAAAGTGCTACTGCGCTACAATAGTCTCATAGAAAGATATCTCAACTTAAAACTATCCCCGCTTCTATAAATTTCGCTAAACAATTAAAACTTGAACTATACTCGTATGCTACTAACAAAGTAACAAACCGAATTGGACGCAATTTGTCCCACTTGGAAACTTTGTCCGGATTCTTGATGAATCCAGGGACTTACATACATCATTAGATGCAGTGAAAGTTACTGAGGTATAGTGGCGCAGACTTTATGATGTCGGTGGTAAGGAGTTCGATAATAGTCGGTAAATATAAAATCATTCGATCCTTATTCGCGAAAATTCATTATTATTATTCATCATTATTTTTTCGTTATGTAAAGACAAAGCGTGGCGTGGAGTTCCGCAACACAATATACAATCTCGAATTCGGGCTGAAAATGAATAAAAGAGTATCGTAACATTAGGTTCTCTCTGACTTCCCTGTTATACGAACGATAAAAACGGGGAGCTATTTTTTAATCCACGAATATAATCTATTATTGTAAAAATAAATACACTTGAGACTAATATTATAGAGATAAAAATATATTTGTGAAAATTGCCCAAATCGTTACGCTTTTCAACATTACGTTCTACAAAAACGTTGGCTTAATAGCTCCCAAGACATCGAATACATTAGCAGAGTATTGTGAAAGAAATGTGTATTACTTATAATATACTAGCTATTCCTATTCTACTTTGCGTGGGTATTTTAATTTAAATTCTTCATACTTTTTATATATTTTTTTCAAAATATAACAATGTCGTCATTATTTCACCAAATGGGTAGTATAGACACCTAATATATGTTTTCAAAACATATTTATTGTTTCTGAAGACAATCTTCACGTATATTATTTATTTTGTAATAGAGCTTGAAAAAACTCAGGCATATATTACTCTCCGTTTCCCGTCTCCGTCCCGTGTTGAGTATAGGAGAATACTGCTCTACACTAAACATTGTCGATCGAACGAAAACATATCCAATTTTATATTTAATCATGGGATTCGAATCATAGACCAATGCGTTCATCAATTTACAGATTCACGCCTTATCCCGCATTGGCACGCATAAAGAACCTAGTGTACATTTTAATTTACTCTTGAAATGAAACCTCATTGCTGTGATTTGTATTAACAGAGCGAAGGAATGAAGATAAATGAAATATAATCATTCCTCCACCTGGGATTCGAACCAACAAACACTGCGTTTAAAGTCAGTCGCTGTCCCACACAAAGGAGGGAAAAATGCATTTTTCATTCTTATCTTTACACGGAAATTGAAATGCAAAAGACAATAAGAGGATATCCTTACTACTTTTTTATCTAGAAAATATAACTGACAGATATTCTATATTTTTGAGATTATAAAGTAACTTTAAGAATAAGAAATGTAAATTCCTTTTTTAATACAATTTAATAATAAATGCTATCTTATAAGTGTCAGTTTTAGCTAATTTAAGGTATGGCGTTATTTTTTTATTTGTTCAGAAATAAATTAATATTTCGCTTTTTATATATTTAAAATACGGTACATCTTGTTGTTAGAGAAGTCAACATTGTACTCAACCCGCAATTTCTCTGCTATACGCGAAAACAATGTCCCATGTGATGGAAATCCTCACTCAGTGCTCCCTTATATTTTTTGACCTACCTATAACATCAACTTAGATCAGTAGTTTCGTTTGTTGTGGATGGATGTTTGTTCCACTTTCAAGTAAAAAGTACTGAACAGATTTACATGAAACTTTGCAGTAACATAGCGTACACATCAGAGTGGCACATGGGCTACAATTTACGTAATTTTTTTGTATAATTAAGCTATAACACAACAAGAAATTT
This sequence comes from Heliconius ethilla aerotome, assembly GCA_001485985.1. Classification (NCBI taxonomy): domain Eukaryota; kingdom Metazoa; phylum Arthropoda; class Insecta; order Lepidoptera; family Nymphalidae; genus Heliconius; species Heliconius ethilla. The sequence goes on along the minus strand of FAPJ01022240.1, from coordinate 7,612 downwards.
AAGCGGGCGAAGCCGCATTCGGGACACTAGTTATTAATAAATAGCAACATATTATTCAACATGTCACATAGGAAATGAATCCATACCAACCTAGTAAATAAGGCTGCGAAGAACCACGCCAACGCGCATATGAGGGTCGCCCTGGTCTTCGTGCAGACGTACCCGGCCCTCAGAGGTTCGCATATCGCGTAGTAACGTTCGAAACTTATAGCTAGTATTGTGAGGACAGACGCGTGGGCCACTGTCAGCTCTACGAACGGCACTGCCAGACCTGCGGAGGAAAAATTATTGTTTATTCTCTCTTTATTCTCTATTTATTATTTTGTCTATTTGTATGTGAATATACGCTTAATGCTATTGTGGTTCAGTAGAATGTTTCTGGATTCATAAACGACGGCTGTGGGTTTGTTTGCTACTTTATTGTACAGGTTTCCATACAGCAAACGTGATTTTTTGCTCATTTGTAAATAATTATAAGCTCTGATATTGAAATACCAATGTATACAGTCATAAGTAGGCCTTCTTCCAAAAAATAAATCTAAAGTGGGCGTACTACGTAATTTAGATATACCTACACAGTACTATAAATTAAGCCCGTATTTGTCTCATGGTCTTTTAATTATCTGTTACTATTTAAGCAGGCATGTCCTTCAGACTAATGGTGATGTTTTACTATTTTTCTTTTACCATAGCATATTCTACATACATTACCGAGCAGTAGCGTTAATACAATTTTTCAAAATAAAACTTGCCTCTACAGTTGTGAACTCCTGTCTGCAAGTGTAATTTTAACAATTTAATTTAAATTGCACGAGATTGCAGGGTAGGCAGAGGGAACCTGGGAACAGAGTGTTAGGACACTCTGTTCACATTAAGATACTTCGTTTCCCTCTTTTTGATGAATTCTAGAGGCGTTACACTTAATTACTGGCAGTGTATTAAGTATTTCATTTCCTTTTTCGGGAATCGAAAATTCTGTTTTATTAATTATTCTGTTTAATTTAATTATTCTGGAATTAAAATAATTCCAGATATTCTTAATTAAAATGAACTTTTGCAAGTTTCTTTATATCGTTTTGTTATAACAAGCTTGTCGCTACCACCGGAGAGGAGTTTCACTAAGAAGAGCCGGTGAGAAACTCAACTGTTGATAAAAAATAGTACTTTGCTATAAAATAACGTATTTGTTCATTGTGGTTGTCATAAAGTTAATTCAGAAAACCTCAGAAGTTTGTATCTAGGTCTTTTCTGCGCACATAATTAAAATTAACATATAAAAAAAACCTATCCACATGGAAAATATTATAAAAAACATATCTAAGCACCAGATATTTCGTTTTCCACCATATCATGCCCCCAGTCAATAAAATCAGCAGCGGCAGTCTTAGAAAATAATCGTAAACCCTCTTATTACGCGCGCGGATAAATACGAATACAATGTTCATTTTTCACGGCCTGTCAATTATTTTTTTTTCCCGTAGTAGGTACAGGAAAAAGAACTCAAATATATCTCTGTTCCATACCAATAATTTACGTTAGAAATGTGATACTGGCTTTTCTTTTTTATATTGTTTTTTTTTATTATATAAGTTATTCCAAGTAAGATAGGTAAAAAATACCTTTTATATATGGAATATATGTCTTCGTGGCTGAGTAACAACGTCTATAATTGATGATGGTTGTGAGTTCCGACCTGAGAGAAGGAGTATATTTAACTTTATTTCAATTATCCTATAATTGCTCTGGTAAGACAAAATGTCATGTAGAGTTCTACTTTATGTTAATAGCTCAAATTATATTAAAAATATATATTTTGCGTGTTATAAAGAACTTATGAAAAGTAAAGAACCTTTTTTTCACTTACAGTCTTATTGCAAATGTACGATGCACCTACCTTACTATGCGGGTTAGGCAAAAATATTCTAATGACAAAACACTCCGTTCCTAGCATTCTGCCAAAATTGGAGGTAATAGTTATTGAGAATATTAGATGATTTTTACGATGCTTTTATATTTCACGAAAAATGTTACTTATCCAAGAATATATACCTACCTCAATTTTTAATTAAAATTTAAGTAACCCCAAAATATCCCTCATTATCTGTCTTTTACTAACTCCCTCTACTAAGTACCCACCTAATACTGCACAGTAGGCTGTAAAGGGCTTGCCACAGTCTCTTTATAGTTACAAAGTGTTCTAAACTTGGGTAATCTACTTGTTATTTTATAACTTCTAGCTTCATATCGAGTTCATTTAACACTCTTATCTTAGGCTCTTCACATTGTTAATTTTGTAGTACTTTTACGTATATAATATATGGGATTATCTTCGTGACGCAAGCTTAATAATAAAAATAATTTCACAACAGTTCAAAATCTGAATCTTAATAAAAAAAAAAAAAAAAGAAAGGGTTTAGTTAGTGACATTAATAAAAAAATATATAATATTGAATCCGCAACATCTCGTTCTTTGTGTAGGAGGAAGTGAGAGGAAAATAATTGTACAATTTTCTTAGCTTCACGCCTTTTCCCGTATAACAAGGTGGGTAGAATCCAGTGCCAAAACACTCTAGTCTCCACTTTCTGCCTGAATTCGAGACATTATGTTTCAAAAGGTAACTCTTACGTCTTGCTACGTATTACCAGAGCAAGTGAAAAAAATTAAATGAGATATAATTATTACCCCAATGAAAATCTAACGACTATTCTATTAACTATATCGTTCACGTTAACTATTTCACGACAGCGTAGTAAGGTAAAAATTAAGAAAATTTACATTATGACGAAGTTGTTTTATTATTAGTTTTATTTTTGTATTAAGTATAAATTTTGAACGCGTTCCAAGTGATGCATAAAGCTGGTAACGTCAGAAGTGTTTGTACTAGACTAGTATGCCACTGTGTACTTTCGTACAAAGGCTAGTGCATTCTCATAGATTATTCTATAGAAAAGACAATTATAAAAACAAGAAAACTGATTAGGTAATATTGGATTTGGTAATATTGGATTTGGTGCCAATTTGCAGTAAATTCTTGTCGACCATAAAAATCTTTATTAAAAATTCGAGTTAAGTATCTAGTTTTATATAATTAGATGTTTCCCAACTCACACGATCCATTTATGTATATCTTTATTTTGCATGATTCAATTTTTTAAGCGCCGATAAATAATATTTTTGAGGCTATGTTTCAGAATTGCGTAAAAACAATTCGATTCTCATTACATATACCTATAGTTATAATATATTATCGATATATCTGTAAAGTGTACGTATCTTCAAAACTGTATCCTCGAAAGTCAACCGAAGTCATGAGATATGGACAACAGGACATATGGACAAAAGCATATTTCATGAGTTATCGAACTAACGACCATTGACCCACTGCCATAAACCTTTGACATAATACTTTACCAAATAAATACTTAAATCAAAGATAAATTAAAATTGCTCTATGACAGTAGCAATCCGAAACGTTTGGCAGAAATTTAATATCAGAGTACGAAAATGAAACAACTGTTCGCTAATAACCGTCCGGGAGTGTCCAGTGTCCATGCCGAACGGATGTTTGTGTCAAATTAGATGAATATTTGGACGTCACATACTTCAACCCACGTGTTTTATGTTTATTTGTTAATTATATAGAGAACGTAGTGGCGCAGTGGTATGATGTCTGCTAGCTTTCGTATGTACAAGGTACGTATACTAGTATACCTAAACTGAATTATAACTAAAGAAACAATATGTTCTTTCTGCCTACTAATTAATATATAGCAGATATATGAGATACAACGTGAAGCCGAAAATGAGAAAATTTATAATGTGTCCTACAGCTTTCCTGGATAAGACTATAAATAGATTTTAGAGGACTATGACAATTTTTCTTTTCAAATAAATAATTTCTGCAGGTCATTCGACCAAACAATTTGTTACTTACTTCATGAAAATACAAAACAGTTAGTTTCTTCATAAATCTATTCTATCAGTCTCTAATTAACAATAAACTAGTTTCTAGAAGCCTTATTTAAAGGATTTCGATTAAATATTTGCCATTGATTCATTTGACAGACATTTACAATTAAGGACTTCAGTAGGGATATTTCTTTGAAATTTGTCATTTTCACGATTGTTGAAATTTAATATCACGATGAAGGGCTTATGTAAAATACTATTTCATTTCGACTAAAATATTTTGATAGTCGAAATTAAAATTGACTATAAATGCTATAAATAGCTTTTGACATATTTTTAACTTATTTCGCTGCTCTCGGTAGTAAAGTGCTGGATTAATGCCGCCAAGGCACACGCATTGTTTTAAATACAAAACAGTTACTTTTAAAAGTAACTCTTACTACTTTATACGTTTTAACATTAATTCTACTATATTGATTAAGAAAGACAACTTTTTTAACTTACTTTGGCGGTACTCTACTCAAGTAGAGAAAATAAAGTATTTCATTCGCACGAGGTGAAATCGAACCTACAACCATTGCGCTTCAATGAGATGCCTTCCCACTGAACCATGATGGCCTCAATGCGTTATATTTCAGTATTAGAAAATTTAGACGCCACCGTCGCATAGATAAAAAAGTACCTACTGTAAGCATGATGGTTGTGAGTTCGATTGCCACTCGGGAAAATCTTTAATGTAATATTTTCATTTCCTCGCTCAGACAAAAAGGCAAAGAACGGATATTCAACTCCCCTACATAACAAAAAACTTTATGAAACGGTTTCGAACTCCCAACCACCACGTTCAATGACAGCTGTCGCAACAGGGCCACTGTTCTGTAGGCCTATTCTCTTACGTCATATTCCATGAATCCAATAAAATAATCATAAAGATGCTCTCGGTTATTCTTCGAAGTATATTTTAATTCTTTTGCAAGGAAAATTTGTTTAAGCTTTATAGCATTTAATTAGGTCGTCTTTTACTTAATTTCTTTATCATTTTGTTTTGTCAAATTGAAATTTAAGCCTTTGTGTTAAGAGTGGTTCGAACTAATTTGCTTTTTTTTTTAACAATGTACTCGTATGTATATTAATAAGTGGACTTTAAGGAGCATTGAGTGTGGTTAAGAAATCAGCGGGACAGAATATCCGTTACTTTTGTATAAAAAAACAATTAAATGCGAGTCGGTCTCGCATACCGAGGGTTCCAATTTCTGGATTGTATGTTAATCCTAGTACAATTAGAAGTTGGCAAACTTAATTTTGCTGATATGCACTCATTTTCTATGAAATGAACAACAATTATAAGTTTGTTATTATATATAAATTATTTTTTCTGCGTAATAGTTTGTCATGACTTTTTTACTTTTCTGACTTTTTCATTTCGCAAATTTCATAACTTTAGGTCCACGAGAAGTATAGTACTTCTATAAGTTACTTCTACTTCTAGGTTTTAATTCGCTTGCGAGTTACAATAAAGTGACAATAAGGGTTTACCTGAAAACCTGAAAATCTAGTGTTAAGACACTCCATCCTCCATTACGCTGTATCCCCCACACAGTGAAAAGTAACCATATCACTACAAAAATATATCATTTTATAAGAAACAATAAAGCCACAATAAACCTTTAAAATAAACTAATTAAAATATAAAAAAATACGTTGACGTATATGGACATTTTAGCATATTGTGAGTTCCACTTAAAAGAAAGCCGAAACCATAAAAAAATTACGATTCTTAATATCCACAATTATTTCACTTAAAATATCCCTTTATTATTGCCATACGTTATTATAATACAATGAAATGACTCGAGTTTAATAATTAGGCATTAAATTCGTACTAAACGGCTTAATTAGAGAAAGAATTCTTTAAACTTTTACTTTATGTTGTTTTAAACGTTTTAATACTACTTACGTATCCATTTTGTATCCGGACAAGGATCAGCGTGATCTTAATGATTTTAATAAAAAAATAATATATGGCTTTATATGAAGCTTAAGATATAAATATTTTTACGCCGGTCTCATGGCCCTCTTGTTTGGACACTAAAAATGTATGAGATGTATATTTTCGAATGCATTTTTAAGAATAGCTCTGAATTCTTTAGATTACTAAAGAGGGAGTTTTATTGTGTAATTCAATTTGGTTAGGTTTTAGGGTTCTTTGGACAGGGGAGTAGTTGGTTTTGTTTTCATGTCAGTACGTTAGTTAGGGAGCATGGAGGAGCGCTAAAAGATGATTTCTCGATATTTCTTCAGGAAGAGATTTTCAAAATTGCGAGTGACTATGTAATGAAAAATTTTCCTTTTCATTTCCTCGACTGGAGCCCGACTAACAAAAACTGTCCCGTTTACAGTCGCACGCTTGTGGGGCACAAGCGTCCGCCACACTTACTTCGTTTGCCCATTTCCCTTCTACTCTCTCACTTGGTCCTACCAGAGCGGAGAAAAAAGAAAAATAAGTTACGATTTCTCTGAGTGGGGATCGAATCCACAACCAAGAAGTTAACGGTTAAACAACAAACTTTTCTAACTTACCTATTTTGATTACAAAAATAATATAACAGGTATTGAACCTCAATTAAATTCAATGAGTAACTAAAAAAATAAACAAAACATACAGAACTCCATACTTTTACCAATGTGCCCTTCGAAAAGGAATCGAGTGTAGTAATCGAATTCTCATTTACGTATACGAGTACGACAAACGAACAACAATCGTTACAGTTCTTAATTGGGAGTAAAGTCGTTTCGTATCAAATTGTTTTCTTCAAGGAATCGTTTTATTGGAATTGCATACTTTTGAAATCATTATATTTAAGGCCTTATGAGTATTTTATTTTATAATGTGTTTTAAATTTTGAGGCCGTCGTGGCGCAGAGGTACAATCGCGCGACTGCGAATGCAATAGGTTGTGGGTTTGATTTCCACTCTGGTAACGAGGTAATAATGCGACGTTGAGTTCCGCCACTCAACACGAAATGTTCCGATAATTTGGCATCAAGTCGAGAACGGAAGTGTCTAAATGAGAACTTATGCCTTAACATAAGATTCCCAGATTTCCCAGTATTTAGACGTTTATTTTTAATTAGTACTAAGCCAGACTCACCAAAATGTTTTCTTTTCTAAAATGATCGATCGATCGATCAACTTGAGGTATTATATTTTTTTTATTGTTAACTTACGAAACAAACATACGAAAATTCATTTGCCAATAAATATTCTACACGCAGAAACGACACATAAATATAACTTGTAAATAAAAGATGCTCCCAACAAATATATTAATTAACACTCAACTCACGTAAACCAAAGGCTTGTGAATTATTAGAAATATGTAGACATAATTATGTACGCCATCGTGGCGCAGTAGCAGAAATGTATGATTGCTAATACGATTGTGAGTTCGATTTCCACTCGGAGGAATGAAATATTTTATATTTTCATTTCGTCGCTCTGGTAACAAAACACAGTTGAGTTTTGTCACTCAACACGTAATGCCTCGAGAATGCAACGGAAAGTTAGGAACAAAGTGTCTTAGCACTCCCAACAGGTTCCCTCCGTCAACCGTCATATCATGGGATACGACGTGAAACTAAAAAACCAAAAATAATGTAGACTTATTTATTTATATACAAAGCTAGTGGGCCCGGACGCGGC
>FAPJ01022226.1:0-10257 GCA_001485985.1 Heliconius ethilla aerotome | reverse complement strand
AACTGCCTTCCGAACCGGTGGTAGCTTTTTGTTCATATGTTCATTCGACGATTCAAAAGTGCTTATAATAATTGCCTATTTGAATAAAGAATATTTTGAATTTGAATTTGAATTAAAACATTAAAATAACACTAGGTTCTTTTGCCCACCCTGCTATGTGCAGAATACAGCGTGAACCTATAAAAAATTTCTACTTCTAGGCAAAATTCCATGTCGAGACATTGCGGCAAGACCCTCGCACTACACGAACGATTATGGACATATTTCGTTCCTTAGTAATAATTTTCTTTGTTTCCGTAAGTAAAAAAATCTTTTTTTCTTTATTTTTTTCTAATTTGAATAGATAATTATCATATAACAATAGCCCCATATCATCAAAAGATTAGAAATCTATATGGGTGCCAAGTTCGGTGTTCATTCGAAATGGAATTCAAGTGTAACTTTTTACTTTGACTCGATAACTTTTTAAAGTATCGTTTATAATTAAATATAATTAAAATAAATTAATATCAAACAATATAATTAAATAAATATGAGTAATTTCAATTTCAGATATTTAGAATGAGATTTTCAGCCCGTAGAAGCGACGGTGTCAAGTCTAACACTGCGTCTAAAGTGGGTGGAGCTGTTTGTATACTTGTAGCTGCTTTCTTTGCAGTTCTTGCAGGTCTCAGCTGTAGTACTGGCCAGATTGCAGGTTTTGATGGTACATATAAACAACCGAACTGCAGCACTGGATGCGGGTACTGTATTTTTTTCTTCATTAAATGCGTTTTGTTAGAAAATTTGATACTTCATTCTTCACTTTCATTTTCCTTGTGTTTATTTTGCTCTATACAACTCTTGCTTCTTGTGGGAACATAAATCTTATCATAAAAATGAATGAAATGAAATATTATTTAATATTTTCATTTTCATTTCCTCACGCTGATAACGGCGTTGAATTCCGCCGCTCAACACGCAATACATAAAAATTCGGCGGAAAGTGGGAAACGGAGTGTCTTAATAACCCAGGTTCCCCCTGTCTACCTCGTAAATAGGAAACTAAAAAAGTTATTAAATTTATACTTTTCAGTTGTGCATCAGAAACGTACGGCTTCAGTCCAGTGTGTATATTAAACACCTCTACTACTTATTTCTCGCCGTGTCACGCCGGTTGCAGGGAATACGAAGATCTAAATGGGTTTTTGTAAGTCTATAGTTTGTTTATTATTTATATATTGGAATACATATTTTATATTACAAAATTATTTAAAAATTAGTAACTTAATGTTAAATTAACTCCTTATTTTATTAATATTATATAAAAGTGGAGAAAGTTAGCTTATAAATTTATTAATTTATGGAGCCTAGTAATCCAGTCGTGGTGCGGACATAAACGCCACACAAAGTTTGTATATTCGACTCCTAGTCCAGGAAATGAAATATTTACTATTTTCAGGCCCTCGCTCTGGTAACGAGGCAAAGTAACACGTAATGCTTCCAAAATTTGGCGGAAAGTCTGCGCCACTACTGGCCTCAATTTTTTTTAAGCATTTACTTATTATATAATGTGTTATTTCTTAAGTATTTTCTAAACATTTAAAACATTGTATACAGGCTGTTCGATAACTGCGAGTGTGGTCCTAACCGCGCAGTGAGGGGGAGCTGCACGTTGCCAGACTGTTGGCTTCCGTATTCCATTTATTTAGTATTTTTCACATTAGTGCTTGCTGCCACAGGTAATTGGATAAAACAATTTTTATGTTGTACTTTACATATTAATCATTAAATTAAATCAGCTTCACAGAAGAAATGTAAATACACATTTTATATGAATATTTAATTTCTTCGAGTGGGGATCGAATCCACAACCACTCGGTTTAGTCACACTTTGTGCTGCGCCACGACTGGCCTTTAATTTTTAATTATTAATTTTATCGACATATATCACATATTTTTATGTAATTTTCAGCGGCGTCATTTTTAATGCAAGGAATGGTTATTCTACGAGCAGTACGAACGCGGGACAAACCTATAGCGTTAGGGGTTAGCTTCGCTCTCATTGGACTACTTTCTCACGTTCTCGGTCACGCTATATACATGGTGATAAGTCGTAAGTGTATATAATTCTTTTATAAATTTAATAAATCAGCTTCACTCTGTATTTTGCACATAACAGAGTAGGCAGAGCACCTGGGAACCTAGAGTTAAGACACTCCGTTCCCATTATGACACTTCTGTTCCCCACTTTCCGCCAAATGGCTTATGACTTATGAAAATATTAAACATGCCCTAATTATTTTATTAATCTATTTCAGATTTAACGTGTGCCTACGAAAAGAAGGGGATCTGTCTACTTCATAATTTCTCTATATGGTCGATAGGTGCCGTAAGCGCAGTGCTAGCAATATTATCAGGCATATTCAGTATAATGGCGAGTCGATTCCCGCCTGCACCTGAAATGCTTGTCACTAGCGACCCTGATGCCACTTAGTGTTACTGTTTGGTTTTTTTATGTTTCTCTTTTAACTTATCTCATTTATTATGCCATTAGAAAGTCATTGAAATAACTTAATAACGCTTTTTACTCTATATTTACATATGTATAGATAAAATAAGCAACTACATCAATATGGAGGAGAAATTATTTTCTTAAAGTAAATATGTGATTTTTGTAATATGTTGTAAATAATGAGAAAAATATATATTTTTACAAAACAAAAAGTTATTTCATTATTACTTATTAATATATCAAGCTACCAGTTAAAATCTATAAAACCATTTATTTATTTAAATTTAAATAGAAAACATTACAATGTTTATGTTAATTATAAAAACAATCAACAGTTATTTTGGTTTAAAATATAATTATTACCTTTATAAAAATAAACTACAAATTATTTTAACAACTTTATTATGAACTTTGAGCGATAGAAAATTACCAACTTACAATAATTGTAATCCGTTTTTAGATAAAAACATTTAAAAAATCTAATATATTTTCAATTTATGCTAATACATAAAACATCATATTCTATTTTTACTACACATAAACGTTCATTAAGATTTAATATCAATTAAAATCTACAACTGCCATTTGTAATATCAAATACTAATTGTACTTACGTATAAAATAATTGTAATTTACTTCACACTTTGTACTTCTATAATATAAACAAAACAATAATAATTATATAATAATATATTCATAAATATTCATTTCATAATATTTTTTTATTGTTAGAATATATTTTTATAACATTAAAAGTGTAAATAAAACTTTAATAAAATATTTTCAAACCAATAGAAATATACATAATATGGCAACACTAAAAAAATATAAAACAAGGAAAATATCTACAACCTAATAAATTATATTAAGCCCCTCATATATACTAATATTTACTTTCTTTAATATTTATAACTTTTACTTATAATATGCTTTTGGTGTTAATTTAAATACCCTTTATAAAAAAAATTAAATACATATAAGAATTATTAACTATGTCAAAAGGTATATAGTACAAAAAAACGATAAGCCCAAATTACTTTAATTTTAAATCGTAAATTTGAAATTTATCGTTTTTTTTATTTTTTTTTCGCTTTTAGAAAGAAAAATTGTTTTTAAGTTTGATTTATTTACATTTTCTACTTTCGGAGAGATATGATTTAATTTTCATTAAGTAATTATAGTTTCATTATTTAATAGATTCTATCAAATCTACATCGACTAGACAATCGGATTGAACCAATAACGGATTTAAGAAAAAAAAAATCGTTTTAACCAATAATCGATTCTTAATGATCTAATATACGTAAGTTGCCGGATACGATTTTGTTCTCGAGTAGAGCGCCTGATGGTATATCGATACGGTCGCCGTGGTTTGCGATTATTATTACAGTGCCCTGAAAAAAATAAGAAAAAAACATTAATACTTATACGAAATAACTAAATAGAATGTTTATTACTGATTTTAGCTCTAACGTTGGTGGTTGTTTAAATATTCAAGCATCAAAATTGTGTTTAAAATTAAATATCTATATATAAGTTACCGTAATATTAATAATTTCTTTAAGTTTTGGGTTAAATAGAAAAAATATGACACATCCACATAAATTTTTATATATAAAATTAATAGAATAAAACTACCATTAAAATCTCTCCATATCTCCAAACATGATATGAACTAATTTCTAAATTCATACAAAAACCCACCTTCAAAGACACGCCTCTACCAAACGTGACGTCCCCAGAAACTGTCAAATGGTCCAACTCAATCAAATCCGGTATAGTCGCGAATCTATTTAAAAACTCTTTAACTTTCGCGAAGTGATTATCACCGAGCTTCACCAACGGGGTCGAGGGGAACATCCTTTGTGGTGACATTACTAGCGAGCCATGGGATAAACTATACAAGTTAGACATAACGAGAAGGAGATCTGATGTCTTTTTTACGGGAAGGAATCTACTCCTAGGTACGTTTACGCCTATACCACCTTCAAAACACTTCATGGCTGCACCTACAGCTGTCTCTAATTGTATAACATTGACACCGTCAGCCAAACTCTTGTTATTGACTATAATCTCCATATTTAGAGATCCTTGTTCCACAACTCTTTGAATCGCGTCCAATTTGGCCCACAAATTGTTTGTATTGAAGAATTTGAACTGACTGACTGATTTGAAATCATCGACATGTTCTTTTGGAACTTGAGCTATTTCAAGTAATCTTAATTTATCCTCATATTGTATGAGAGTGCCTCCTTTGACATCAGCTCTGGTCTTGTCAGTGACTTCCATGACGAATTCTGAGCAAGCTTTTTGTTCTGGGTTAAGAAGTAGATTTAGAATGTTCAAATCGACTGTGGCTCCCAAATTATCGATGTTGCTGATGAAGCAATACGTTCTGCCTTCTTTTATAAACTTTTGAAGAAGACCAGAGTTATGGAAGGACTCGTAGAAGTCGCCGTAATCGGGTGGGTACCATCTGTAGAAATTTGAACGTATTTAAATAAATAACTAAAAAAAATTCCTATATTGCTTAGTATTTACGACACGTTTAATTTTTTTCGCGTAGGCATACGTACATTATTAACATTACTAATGGTATTCAAAATCAGATAAACAAAGTTGTTTTTAAACATGACATTTAGTTAAAAGATTATTACTTAATAATTTCTTTAAAAATGATAATCCGATTTCCAAATCTTTACATTAGACTTAATTTTACAATAGGTACATAAATGATATCATATCCGGGACGGCCGATTAGAAAATGATAAATAAATATATTGCAATAACACCTGTCGATCGATGAACACATATTTTTATCTTGTCTTTAGAAAACAAAAAGATATAATCAGTGTTTAGCCTAACTGAAATTGCAAACCTTCTCTTCTTCTACCTTCTATGTAACTTCTACTTTTTAGCCGACTTGAAGAAAATAAATATCTAAAATACAGTGTTTTTTTTTTCAGTTTCATGCTTTTTACCATATAAATTCTAATACTCTACTAGGTAGAGCTAAGTTTGGAAGCATTTCATGCCCCGCACGTGTTTTAGACATCAGTTATGGAAACTTTTAACGCAGGATAAGGATCCATAATAAACTATTGCGTCCAGTCATAATACCCCAAAAAATACCAAAACTTGGGGTATTTGGATTATTTGGATTATACTTACGCTTCAATATCAGAATGTACATCGGAATTCTTGGCAATCGGCAAAAGAGACTCCCTATTGATCCTTGGATGGCAGGACTGGTTGAAAGTGTGAATATCCAACTTCAAGCCCTTGTATTTATGTATAACTTTTTGGGTATCTTCGTCCGTGTTAAAAGAGTTCATTAAGACTAGAGGAACGTTACATTTATACGTTTTATTCAGGTGCTGAAAAGCAAAGTAGTTAAATATAGATTAGATTCAGGAAAACAGATGAATTGGTGCTTATATCAGATGGAAGAAGCAGACGAACTCACAATTTATTGTTTAGTCTTAGAGTTCCGACCTATTGTGAGATTTATTATAGCTATTTTTCTTTCTGATTCACTCTTTACTCTACGTAGGAGAGTTCGGGCTGTAAGTGGAAAACTTAGTGTCAAGATTCTTCGTTCTCCTTTCTCCGAACGAATTTGTGATAATACATGTAAAGTGGCGAAACTCAATACCACTGTTTGCCTTACCAAAAGAAATGATATTAATTTCCCTCCAGTGGAGACCGAACATACAACCTCCACGTTACAATTGAATGCCACCTCACCATTCCAAAATCACCTCAACAATATTTATCAATAAAAATTTAAAAACTTTCTTAAATCTTAATCTAAGATTACATGCATTCCTATTCATCGCGCATAAAAAGACTCATTCCGTGTGATCGATTATTAGGCATATAAAATTTAATAAGATATCATGATATTGTCAGCCGTCACGTCACTTGAAATCATAAGCGAATGATGATCAAAGCCTGTAGGTATACGCACCAAATAACTGTATAATCAGGGGCGGACTAAGGCCTAGGCGAAATAGGCCTGCCTAGGGCCCGTAATTTTTGGGGCCCGAAAATTAGGTTTTTAATTATTTAACATAACATAAGAGAAAAACGTTATTTTTCCCTTTTTTCTTAGATTCCGATAATTAAATAAAACATACTATATCATTTAAAACCGAAGTACCAAACGCAAAGTATGTATCATGACATAATGTTGCCTAAGGCCTGTTTTAGCCTTAGTTCGCCATTGTGTATAATAATAATTTTATTACATAAGTCGACCTAATAAAAACGTCGTAATAAAATTCCGCAACACTACAATTCTTATATAGAAATAATCAAAAAAGTCACCTCAATTTGCTGCACAGTCAAATCCAAGAAGGTCAGATCGTTTCTAACTTGGATAACCGACTTGGGCCCCTTACATCCCATGGATGTTCCCAAACCACCGTTGAGCTTGACTACCACTAGTTTGTCTAACATATGATGGACATTGTCTGTAGTCGGTGTATTTAGAGTTGAATAGTCGATCACTGCACCTTCTGGAAGCTTCTGGATCTTCTCCCATGTTACTGATGGCCCCTCTAAAAGTAGAATGTATATTCTGTTTAATTATGTAATTAAAAATAGAGATCGGCATCGGGTCACTCATATATCGTCACCAGTATATCGAATGGGTCCCGAGTAAAAAATAATATTTTAATATTAATTAGCCTGTTAATGGCAAACATTTTTTTCTCATTATTCTTCATTTTTAATAAGTAAACATAGAACATAAATAAATACAAAAAGTAAAAAAAGATCATAATAGAGAATTGTATAGGTATGCTTACGTTCAGCTAAAAATCTGCTAAACAAGTTCTTAAAACCACGGAATTCTTTCTCCACGACGACCTTTCTGGTCTCGGGTAACGATGACAGCAGACGTTCCAGTTCCACTTCCAGCCTGACGAGAGCATCTCGCTTGGTTGCCTCTTTGAAGTCCCGGGATCCCGAAGGTGTTCTCTGATGACTTCTAATCTAAAATAAATAAATTTAATGTTTATTAAAAAGTTAATTCAACTTTTATACTATAGGGACTACATATGTTTCATAGTCTTTTATAATAGTAGAAAAAAGAAATGATTCACATATAGACAAATATAATATAGTACAAAACAGCTGCACATTCTACAGTTTAATCGGGGGAGGGGACGAAATTTAATTACGTAATACTTAATGTCCCCGGTATTCATGCTTTTATTCTTAATTCGAATAATAGTTAAATAATGTTATGTAAAAAAAAAAAACAAAATACGAGTTGGGTTTGCCTACCGAGGGTTCCGTACTATTTTCAGGATTGTAGCCCAATGAGGAGTACCTACGACTTTTTCCTATTGAGGTATGGAATCCTAAAAGGGCCTGCGTTTGGTTTATTTATAATAAAATAAGAATTATTGCTTTTGTTAACATTAGCATAAAAAATAATTTAAAATTTATACATATATATGTGTAATTTCAATCGGAAGTAACGAAGATGACAGCATAGCTGTAAGTACGCGGGTGGTTTGTGCGCGTTTCACGTATCCTCGATTAAAACGTTTGAGAACGATAAAAATAGTTACAATATTTTTTTACCTCTCTTGAGTTTTTAGATTTACGTACCTAAAAAGGCAAATACAAAACACGTATGCAAGGTTAGGCCACTTTGTGGTCCGTCTATCAACACCATTTATCTTAAGATCTCGTGGATATATCAAAATTTATATCAAATATTTATGTCTACGATTCCTACGATACGGATATCGATACGAGGGCGAGTCCTATTTGCACTTCACTGGTATTTTCTTGGTATAGGAGATTCCTATAAGCGGTAATCCCTTTCTATTTATACGTTCAATAATTAACATATAATAAGCAATTAAAAAATATAATAAAAAAACCTTTTATGTCATTATCTTTTTTTAAGTAAATGTAGAAATACGATGTTTTCAGAAAATCATGGAACTGTAGATCCGAGTATATGGTTTTAATTTCAACTCGATATCTCCAAACATTCCTGAGATAAAGACTCTTGATAGACAGACAGACAACATCATAATTTTTTTCTTTAAAAAGTACGGAACCCTAAAAATATATACGTGTCTAAAACATATAATTTAAAAAAAAGATTTTTAACATTAAAGAAGTTACATTAGACTACAGTCTAATAAAACTTATTCTTTTTAAAAATGAAGTAGGAGGTGGACTTTATCAATGTGAATGTCATACATATTAAACATAATATTAACATATAAATTAATAATTAAAACTCATTATATAGAAATAACAAAATATCTTAATATTATAAGCTTAATACTTAAAAATATAATGTAACTCTCCGAGGCCTTTGTATGGGTGTTTTTTTTAATCGAGAAAATGAAGTCTGATTAATTTATGGTTGTCATCTTAATGTTTATCTTATTTTTTAAAATAAAGTACTCGTATAAATAATTTAAGTACTTCAACTAAAGTAGATGAGGTAAGTTCTTAAAATATTTAATATTTTAAAATACAAATACAGAAAAAATATTTATTTGTAAAATTTTCCTCAACTGTGCATTTTTTTACAAGTACAGATAATAAATAATATATTTTACTTTATGATTTTATATTATATAACTTCTATTAACTATTTGTCATTTAGATGACTGTACGAAAAGACATAAAAAAATTAATACACGCCAATAAAAGTCATAAATTATTTTTAATTAAATATAATGAATAAATATATGTACTATTATTTTTATAATAAAAGTAAACATGTAAAAAAATTAAATACCCACTCGTTATGCGCATTTACAATCACCTAGATATAACATGTAATAAAAAACAGACATCATTATTCATTTCTATGAGATTGTGACGCAATTGTTATCTGTAGATAATCTAAGAGTCTCATTTAGACTTAATGTTTGTATTTTTCCCCGAATTTAGAAGTTGGACAAACTGGAAAATTCAATATCTTGGTATGAATTAGGCAGGAATCAGCTAGGTACCTAGGCAAGTTGTTACTATAGATTTTTTTGTTTAGCTTCACCTTGTATCCTTTGGGGCAAGGGTGGGCAGAGAGAAGTTGGGAACCTAGTATTAAAATATTCTGTCCCCATTAAGACACTTCTGTTCCCTAATTTCCACCAAATTTTGAAAACATTGCGTGTTGAGTGGTGAACTTCAACGCTGCTCTTTGCCTCATTACTAAAGCGTCGCAATGAAAATATTAAATATTTTATTTCCTCGAGTGGGAATAGAACCCATAACCAATCGCCTTTACAGTCACACATTTGTGTCTCTCTATGTATAAATATCATAATAAAAATTATAACACATACCCAAGAAGGAAGAAATCCGTTCTCGCAAGGCATATTTCTACAAATTCAATCCAAATCCACTAACAAATATTAAAACATTATTTTATACAATTATTTTAGTTGTAGTTTTACAAATGTACCGATTTGTATGCAGTACGATTACCGACTGAAGTTGATAGCGTCGCAGTTATCTCAAATTTGACGTTGTAAGGAATTGTTTAATCTATATATAGAGTACAGTATCCTGTTCGTCTGTTCGTCTGAACATAAATTGTAGTGAAGCTGGCTGTAATGGCATAAGAATTATATTTTTTTATTAGCCTCACGCTGCACGTTTGTATTAAATAAATATTTCATTTCCTTGAATGGGGATCGAACCCACAACCTTGTTAATAATATTTCTTGACAAACATAAATATGAAAATGGGAGCCGATTAATATTTAATCTAACTTTAC
>FAPJ01022210.1:0-17815 GCA_001485985.1 Heliconius ethilla aerotome | reverse complement strand
GACTGAAATTAATAATAACATAGTCCACGCGGGTGAAACTTCGTGATTAATTGAAAATATATTAGATTTTCAATTAATCACGAAGTACGGAATCAAAATGAAATATGTACTCGTATGTTTATTTTTTGTAGATATTTATCTAAAGAAAAAAGAGTTGCGTTTACAAACTATAGTTATATTACTACAAAAGTGTTATTGATTATTATTTTTACTTGTATCTAATGATTTATTTTGTCTATATAATTAAAAATGTTATCTATCTATCTAAAAACTAATCGCTTCCTCTCATAACTTGAAATGTAATAAATAATCGAGTTACACAAATGTCATGAGTAATTTTGTTTGTAAAAGCGTAATGAATGGAAATAACATATGTTATAATGAGTATGAGGCGGAGCGACCCTCACTATTGCTCATTGTTTACTTAAACACGTACCTACATTATTTTGTTTTATATGATATCATTATTTGAGACATCTTAACATAATAAAGGCAATTTAGTTTAAACTTACTGTCATTTTGTTTTCTTTCAAGGTTGTAGCTTAACTGCGAATTTGTTATCGATTGACAGATTTGTATATATATTTTTTTATAATTATAATATCATTATATAATCTGTCTATTTACAATGAATTGCATTTTAAAGCTTGCAATATGGTGATAGGTTAACACTAGGTTCCCCCTCCCTACTCTACTACATCCGGAATATAATGGGAAGCTAAAAATTATCAGGGATTTTACTGTGACACGTAATGTAATAGAAGAAATAATAGAAGTATATTGCATTATAGAAGTCACAGACTAAAAGTGTAGTTAAAAATAGACGACGCGACAACACAATATCCTAGGCTTTATTGAAAATAGGATAAAAGATGTAAATCTATTTGATATGCAATTTATTACGTGACCACTTAAAGGATTTTTACGTAAAGTGCCTAGAGCATCGAATAAATGTTTCTTTTTTATCTTAATAAAGCTTTTACGGATATGAAAGTTTTATATAACTTTATTTTCGACTTTGTGGTCCGAGACGACATCGCGGTTCAGCAGAATAGCATCCAACAGTATTCACACTAGGCACAGATTCGATTTAATTGCCTTTTTTGGATTTCCCACGATGTCTCAAATTTAAACGTAAAACATAGAACGGAGTTTCTTGAAAAAAGAAACAAAGGGATTTTTATTTAAATATAATATCCTCATTGTGTGTATTTTTAAAACAATTTTCTTTATACTACCATATGCAAAATGTCAAAATGCTTAAATCAATTTTTATATGTAATAATAACAGATTTTTATTTTCATTTTCTAATTTCCGTTTGAATATTGGTAAATAATAAATATGTCCTACCTACGTAAGTTCAAAGGTTGATATCAGTGCGGATAAATTGTTATTACCGCCACTCGCCCATAGATGGCGCTGTACAATATTTAGCATTTTAAATATTTTTCCAATTTAAATTTAGTACTAGTGTCATATTTTAGATGGCAGCTCTTTTACATAACTTTAAACTTTATATCTGTTATTAATAAAAAAATAGTTAAATAACTATTCATTGTTTTCGAGTTAAGGCGTAACAGTAAATTTATTCTTAGACATAAAGTCAACGACCCTGAGACAAAACTGCTAACGAGGGGATTTAACAAGCAATTTCGTCCGAGGGTGTCGCGATTTGCCGACTCATTTACTATGGACATTTAGCTGTTGTTTGCATGATCGTAAAGAGTCCACACCCTCGATACGTATACCATGACATTGGCCATTTTACTTAGACCCACTTTGTAGCTGTATTAGTAATAACTACTGTAGAATCAACACCTGATTGGGGATCTTTATAGGCTGGTCAGTGAAAACCTCGCACGCCCACAGGTGACCATTATCACGTCAATCGTTATCCCCGCAATGGACAACAGTAAAAACGTGAACTAGTTCCCCGTGGTCACTGTTGCGTGAAACTACCCTATTGTTCACGCCTATTTGTGTTCTTGAAAATAAAAAAACAAGGCTGTATAAAAAATATTTTTTGTTCCTGTCGTTTTTTCAAATAAAAAACTTAAATAGGTGATTTAAACTTCCTGTAATTTTACTTTACTTGAAAAACATAAAATACTTGGTTTTAAAATAATTAAAATGTTTGGCAATGCATTGGAAGTTTGATGTATTGAAGTTTATTAAAAAAATTGTATCATTACAAACTCTAAAAATAATGTATAATTTAAAACGTAGACGTGAATCCGTTGCGACCGTGTATAGAAAGACAACAAAATTTTTATCTTCTAACACTGCTAACTTCTTAAGAAAATCTAATGCAAGGAAATATAACTTATTAGATAGAATAGTGAAGGAATGTGAAAATAATGAGGAAACTGAGGAACATGATGAGGAAGACGATGACGATGACTATTATTTAGGGGAACGGGACTTGGATTATTATTTGGGGGTACGACAGAAAGAAACCTACTGGCGAGACCTAGAAGGTCAAGAACAAATACGGAAAGATTTTCTATTATATCACTGTGGAGTTTCTGAAGAAGATTACGAATTACACTACAAGAAATCAACTATTTCACACAAAAGAAATCCTATACAACCAAGACTAAAGCAAGTGCCTTTTAAAATACATAAGAAAAATAAGAAAATTAATAGTTTTAAGGAAAGTGTAAATGAATCGTGGATTGAAAAGAAAGGTATATTTAAGTTGTTTGGCAACCGAAGGGACAGTGACACGTCAGACAGCTACAGCGACTGTGATTCAAATGACGACACGAAAGATGATAAGGATGATATGATTTGGGAAATTACAGAGAAATTTGGGGGAATGAGCACCATAGATGCACTTAATAAATTATTGGTAACTTTATTTATGTCTGCTTCTTCTTCTTTCAATTAGTATAAGTATTTATTAGTATTCTTCTCAGCATTATCCGCAAATTCGAGACATTGCGTTTTAACTGGCAGAACAAAACGCCGCGCTTTGTACCAAAGCGGGGAATTTAAATTTATTTATTCCTACGAATGGGATCGAAACCACAACCATCGTATTTACAATCAGATATTTCTCCACTGAGCAATGAGGTTCTCTAATATAATAGCAATTTACCAAATGACGCCATTCTCATTGTATTTTTGTTAACAGGGCGTCCGGATAAAGGAGGTGTCAGAAGGCAGGCCGTGTGACAACTGTCCCGAGCTTTGTCCCGGCTTCATTTCACACCCTTGGAGGTGAGTCACGCTATAAAAATAACATTCCGTCGTGTCTTTGTTGTGGAAGACAATAACAACTATTAATATGAGGATTGATGTGTGCGATTTGAAATAATGTTGTTTTGATTAAATTGAATTGTATATTTAATGTTGTCTTATAAAAAAAAGCTATTAAGCTGGTGATGTGGGGTAAGTTTTCGATTGTTAACACAATGTTTGTAGATTCAAGTGTCTCAATGTCTTAAAATTAGATGTTTACGTTTCCAACGCATAGCCTACTATGTAGTAGGATACAGAGTGTAAAAATAAAATAAAACTAAAAAAAATGTTATGAATGCTCTGATGTTAAACTAGAGTATTCATAAAGCGCAGCTTCATTTTCCGCCCGCACATTCTGACTCGCAACGTTTCGAACGTTGAATGTTTTAACATTAGGTTCCCTCTACCTACGCGGGAATAAATAAAACCAAACAAAACATTATGTAGATACAAATTATAATTGCACGTAATGGGTAGTATCATTAGGTTAACAAGCGCTACAATCTACAAACTAAGTGAGCAAACATACGCACTAATAGGCGTTATCGAGCGTAGGGTCCCCATCCGGGTCACTGATAACTTATCTTTTGTTTTTAAAGAATTCTATTTTCACGTAAATAGTCATATGCTACTTAAAAATATAATGATTGCTTCTTTATTTCCTTTTTTTAAAATTAAAGTAAAATAATGTCAAAAGAAAAAGGGCGGGAAACCCTCGTTTTTCCACAGATCAACTATTAATTATTTGTTTCATGTACCCTATGTAAGAAAATATATTATAAAAAAAAATACATATAGGTTCATAATAATTAGTATGCAATAATGTTACTAGTAATTATCTTATATAAAATGTTACAATTATAAAGAAATTTTAATCAAATTACATTTTTTTAAAAAAAATCCACCATTTTTCTATGTAAGACGACACAAATATATATTTTGGAACTATAATAATAATAACAATAATCTGTAACTTTTATCTTTTATCACTGAAATTGACGACGAATGAGGAAGACATACATATATGTGCACATATAGTCCAGATATGATATCAAATTAAATATAAATATTTATATAAATCAGCAAATCGACAACCTTCTGTAGCCGTCTCTAATAATAACCTTGATCAAGAGGTCGCAGGCGCATTACTTAGTTTAGTTTACTCGTCATTGTCATACGCGTGTCGGCGGCGAATAGTCGTCTGCTCACATATCATTATTGTCATACAAGTACTATCACAATGTGCTTATCGCTGAAACAATTGGAATGGGCGGAAATATATCGCCGCGTAATCAAAGCGGATAAAGAAGATATTGGTGATAGAAAAATACAAAAGTTTCCTTCGAGAGAGAGGAATCATGCGGTCCGACGTAAAAATAGCAACAACAATTTTCGGTCACATGTCAATTGTCAAACTTGCGCCAAAGCTATGGAGGAGAGATGAACGTACTGTGTTGTTTTTTTACTATATTGCGTGTTTTGTAAGACTGCGATTTGCTCAAGTGTGTAATATGTGAAATGTGAACGTGATTAATCTCTTGATTAAGTATATTTTTGAAGAAATTAGAGAAGAATTTGAAGAAATATCTGTGTTGAATATGTGCTCTATAATTTGATTTAAAATGTGAAGCTTCTTATATAAATTTGTCTAATTTTATTTTATAAAACTCTGCAGATAATATCAAAGTTATATTAATATCCCTAGACTCAGAGTAGATCTTTAAACCACACGTTTAAAATGTATATTAATACAACAATTTGCATAATAAAACTGGTTTTAAATGTTATAAAATTTTAAACGTAATGTTATAACGACGAAGTGCATGTCTGAATAGTATTTATATGATGATCTTATATATGTATATGTATGTACCTTTATATATTAAGGTAATTAATTTTAGATTTAAATAATAAAGATGATGTATTTTATATAAAACAAGAAACAAATTGTTTTAAAAATACGACACCCGACGCCCTTGGATATTAACTTAATAGGCAAAAAGGCTCGAGTTCAAATGCTACATTTTTCTTTTTTTTACACATAAATAAAGAAACAGTTCCTAGCTCTATACAAACGTAAGAAAGACAAAAATAGATTAATAGATATCATGAATCATTAAAATAAAATTTAAAGTCATAAAACTGTCAAAATACAATACATACATTTTCGAAATATTACAATTGCCTTTGTTTACAAAACTGAAATTACGAAGCGCTCGGTGTCGGCATAAAAGAGTTTACGAGGCGTTAATTATGTGAAAAATATAAAATTTTGCAGACAATGTACGTATCATATACGAAATATTAATGTTAAGGAGATCATCACGATATTTTCAACCTTCTTCTATCCAATTTTCTTTTTAAAAATGTTAGATATACAAAACGATATGAAAATCGTGTTAAAATGATACATATTTTACAGTGCTTTTCTTATATAAATCTAATATTTTTTATCTTGATGATCTTTATATAAATATTTAAATAGACGATTACATTATTTTATTGGTCAAAGGTCTATATTTTTTCTTTTAGATATATATCCAAATTATATCAAATATATCAATTTTCATTAAAAGTAGCACTCCTATCTGACTTTTACTTGTTAATATTAGAAGCTGTTGGCTTCAAATATTAACAAGCAAGCAGGCAGTTTTTCTTGCTGTACGTAAACCGGTTTTTGGGGGGTAGGAAAGACATCCTTCTGGCAAAACATTTCGTTTTCTAGGAATAGACTTCGTAGCTATCGCTAAACGAGGGCCACGAGGGTGTCTTAATGTATATATTGAATAAAATATTCGTGATAAAAATAACATTACAAAAAGCACTTATTTTATAACCAAGTGCCGTGACCGCTTACAATGTTATAGACCTTCAGAAAGGTATTTTACATATTATTTGTTTTATAACTTGTATATGAATATATTAAAGAATTATATGAAATATAATTTTAGTTTATTTTAAAATATTTTTCTGTTTAATATTAAAAGTAAACGCGAAATATTTTGAATCAGATCAAGAAAAACATATATTTCCAATAAAAAATGTTTCCTTATTTACATTTTTTATTTACATCTATGACGTGCTAGTAAAAATATCTACAAGAGACTTCAAGCTTCTTCAGAAACAATAACAGAATATAACAATGAAAAATATAAAGCAATAAAGTATTCATATTATTATTTAACTTTTAATATGTCGTGATTACTACTACTATACGTCACTTTATACAAACACACTATCACTACTATACTGTGACTACTATATACATCACATCTGTCAAGAAGAATATCTTGTATAAATAAATTTTTAAATAACCGTTTCACATCGTTATCACAAAACACTTGCTAAACGAAGAGGCCTTCGTTTTAAGAGTGCTATTTCATATAAAATACGTGCAATCGATTTGATACCTTTTTTAACTGACTTCAAAACATAGGTCGTTTTGAAGTCATTTAAAAATTAATACATAGCAAAACTTCACCGCGCCTTCTGATTGCCGTCCAAGACGCTCTAGGTAACTTTTTTCTTTTTTATTATAAAAAAATTAAGCAAATCCAATAAGCAGCATCTTTGGCCACTAGTTTTTTTTTGGAAAACAACCCTTGCTGTGCCTTAATAAGAAAAAAATAACAAAATTTCGTTTTAACAGTATATTAAAGTACAATTTAGGTAACATATTGAAGGAGATGTAAATTCATTATTCATCGTATGCATATATCATCATTGTTAAACCTTTAGTCATAATATCTATATATTTCCATTAGAATAAATTATCCTTACAAAATGGCTGTCACCACATCCGGAAGCTTCAGGGACAGAGTACTTCTCTCCCCACCCGGTGTCGCTGTAAAAGCCAATAGGGCTAACAGCATTAACCTCAAGATTGAAAAAAAAAATCCGGAAGCTCTAAGTCTTATATTTTCAAATATACAATAGTTTCTTACCTATAATACTACAATAATATTTTATAATTTAATATGCCATCAGCTAAGATTTCGTTTTTATTGTTTTCACACCTTTTCCCTTGAAGCAGGGACAAATGGATCTATTTACTTTGTGCTTAATCTACCAGGACGATGAAGTTAAAACAATGGAAGTATAATAATTCCTTTTTAGGATAGAAGAAATATACTGTCCCAATGCGTCGACTTCATCATTTTCTTTACAATTTTTAAGTCTATATATTTCTTAATTTTCCACCTAAATAAAGCATGTTTAGTGAAAGTCATATCCTCAATCATTATGGCAATTAAGTATACTTAGCGCCAGTTCAAATTCTGTATAAATTGCAAAGTTTTAAATTGTATAAATAATGTTCAATTGTTTAATCAACTCAGCTCCATATCGTCGCTTATTATTATTGGAACAGATCGTGTTACATTTTATTGGAGTGGTTTCATGCACTTTGTACTATAATGAATAATCAACGATGCTTGTTATACTCAAGTTCCTATGATAAAAATAAATATGTATATGAAGGTACACTACATACAACTTAAAGTATGATGGCTTATTTATTTATACTTATTAAATAACGTCTTAGTTGTTTTTGCTTGTATTAGTAGCTTTCAGCTTTAGTAATTTAATACTGAACTTTGATACTTTTGGTATTATTGAAATTCATTTGTTAATTTTTGTATATTCACGCCTTATTCTTAGAGGGCAACCAGAGAGAACAAAACGCCAAATAACCGTCTCTGCATCTTTCTTCCACTGTCATCAGCCTTTTCATA
Source organism: Heliconius ethilla aerotome (assembly GCA_001485985.1). NCBI lineage: Eukaryota > Metazoa > Arthropoda > Insecta > Lepidoptera > Nymphalidae > Heliconius > Heliconius ethilla. Next base: position 9,838 of record FAPJ01022210.1, on the reverse strand, counting down.
TAAATAGTTTTAATTTACATTTTATTTAATTTCGCTAATAGGTAATATAAAACTATTTTTCATCTACGCCTGAATGTTATACTGAATAACTAATATTTGCAACATATAAAAATGTCCAATAACCTACTCTAAATTAATCATATTATAATAATATAACAGATGTCCCCATTACGTATGAACGACTTAATTCAAATCATTGATAACAACCGGATTCATTCAATTAAGTACACCGAACAATGTTTTATGGGTCACTTCTTCAAATGCTGTCATAAAATACGTTGAAATATATATCACTAGCAAGTAAAATATCCATGTCAGAGTAACTAACTTAAAAGTCGATTTACACATACAAATTACTTAGAATGCGCATCTTTTTTAAGGGATAGACAATTAAGAGGTAATAACTCTCTGGAAATACTCTATCCTCTTACTAATTTGCTTATTGATATACATTATTGAGAGGTATATATTAATTATAAACTTAATTTGATAATAAATGAATAGTTTAAAAAATTAAAAATACGCTTTTATTGGCTGCACTAAAAAGCATGTAATGAGCAAAAACTCACTCATATAACGTCATAGTGGAAAGCGTATACAAAATTGCATATTTACGCTGTCCATCGTTGAGGAGAACTCTTGAATGAGGCGTTCTCGGTGTCAGATCTGGTCATGCTTATCATATTCATACATTGTCATCAGAACTCAACATGTATGCAAAATTTCAATCCCGTAGAATGAGAGGAAGTGCTTCTAATGTAGCTTGCTAGATATGACCTAAACAAATGTATTTCCTTCCATATTGCAAGTTGTTAAAAAAAATATTAAAACTTATATGGTCTGTGATACAAAATTTATCAAGTTAAGTAAAATCACATAACGAAATAAAATTCGTTAAAAGTGATTTAATTATATTTATAATAATTTTAGAAACTAGTAAAATAACTAAAATATTATTACTAAGAATGACTAATTTTCAAGTAAAAATATGTATGATAGACTGTGAATCACTGAACAGACTTTTGTGTTTCAATAGTAACTATTGTTTTGCTTCACAGCTGATGTTTATACCACTAATGAAAACATTCGATTACTACTATAAGTAATACTAAAGTGTTAGAAATACTCGTGTAGTGCTCCAAAAATTATTTATTGAGGTGCACAGTAGCTAACGTAGTGCCTTGGCACTAGATTTTCTCTAGAAGAAGATATGTACTGGATAAAGAGTGAAGCGAAAGCGAAAAAAATATAATATAAACTAAAGATGTGTTAGAAGAATGACCAACACAATAAATAATTATTTGAGATATTATCAAACGTCAATATAAGTACAATAAATAAATAAAACATTAGCTGTCGTTATCTATTTAAGGAAAGCAAGGATCTATCTTCGACTTCCTCTTCATAGTCTTTAATTAGTACAAATGTTTACATACCTATTTCTATTTACATTATGTACTTTGTACTGATGATAGCATGCATTTGTAGTAAAATAAACATAAATTTATTTAAGTATAATTGTAACAAAACGAAATAACAATTTATTATAGTTAATCTGAAGTAAATTTTATTTTCATACATTTTACATTTTTGATGAGAACTAAAACAAAAGAAAACTTACAAACATTCAAAATGATAATAATTGATTCGAATTTACAACCCTCGAGCAGAGTTATAAACAATTAAATAATAAGTTTAAAATCATTATCTTACTTAGAAAATTTTTTTTTTTAAAACACCGAAGTAAAACAACGCCATCTATTATAGAGTAGCAAAATTTATATACATCTAACAGTTTTATGTAATTATAAGGTTTTAAAGTTTTATCATCAAAACATAGATGTCTCCTATAAAAAATATATTATGTTTTTCTTTTACATATATAATTATATTAACTTGAATTGCTCAACGCCGAGCTTTGCCTCGTTACCTGAGCGAAAAACTACAAATATTAAATATTTAATTTGCTCTAGTGGGAATCGAACCCACAACCTGTCGCGTGTGTTGTACACATGTACTCCTGCGCCACGACTGGCCTCATAAACTCTCCAGTTACTTTACTAATTCGAAATTATTTTACTAGTGCCGCCTTCGAAGTAAGTTTTATGAAGTGATAATAGAGAGTTCTAGATAGGCTGAAATCTGTAAGCAAATTATATAGACATTATGCTGTTATACCTCTCAGTAACTTTAAAAGTATTCCTGATCAATTCACTGGTTAATTTGAACTTCGAAGTACTTACTTGCTTACTTCAAAATTATTAACTATAGATAGCAGTACAAATTATATTGAACAAATTAAAACTAAGGCCGTCACCGTAAGCCCAATGGTTGTGGATTCGATCCCCAATTAGGGGAATGAATTATTTTCATTTCCCTGCTCCGGTAAGACTGCGTGACTGCGTGGCGGGCGGTCTTGAGTTCTGCCACTCAACACGCTATGCCTCGAAAATTGTGGGGAAAGTGGGAAACGAAGTGTCTTATCAGTTAACACTAGGTGCCATCTTAGTACCCCGCTGGCTGCTATCTACGACGTTATATAAAAAATGTCATAAAATTTACGATCACAGTAATAAACGCCTCTCTTATTGCTTTAACGTTTATGTAAATATTATGCGTTTAATGAATAATTTTCGAGACATTACGTAGGTATTGAGTGGCAGAAATCAACGTTTTACATAGAATGTATTTTAAAAAATAACATGTATTTTCTTGTATACTGTATAATTCATATCACGACGGCAAAAATAATCTATTGACCTAATCTATTTAGTACAGCACTTTCAGCAATTGAAAGACAATGCGTGCTAAGTCGGTAAATCTAAGGTCAAATTTTATTTATCTTAATTAAATGCCTGTTTATATCTGCCTGTTATAAATATATAATAATTTCTCTACATATACGTCACGTCTTCTAAGGAAATTATAGGAACCGGCCAAGTGTGAGTTGATTCGTGCACAATGGCGTCCGTACCATTATTTATGAAAATAACAAAAAAAATCACGATCGTTGTATGGGATACCCATTAAGTATTTATTAGAAACACATCAATTGTAAAAATTTCAACTGCTTAACTCTCAAGGTTCATGAGATACAACCTGGTGACAGACGGCAGCGAAGTCATAAAGTCCCGTTTTGCCCTTTGGGTACGGAACCTTAAAAATTAAATACAAATTTTATGTAATAAAAGAGTGCATTTGAATTTTTGGGACGTTAATTCGATATCTTAGGTATTTATTTCTTATACTCTAGGTATTATTGAGCAAAATATTGGAATATATTTTATACCTATTAGTATTTTAATTAACGAGGAATACCCTTATTTTATCTATAGATGATATCTATTTTCCGTTCGTTACGTTCGATAAGATAGCGTTCGCTCTAATTTTAGTACGTGATAACTTTTATATTATGGTAAAATTACTTATAAATACATTTTTAACATATAGTGGTAACTTTTTATCTTTTAACATAATATTAATTTTTAACTTTATTTATTGTCGAGAAACAAAATGATAGCACATTTAGTTTATTGTTATAAATTTAACAATTTTCCTCGTTATTTCCTTTTTAATTCTGCCACGATAAAAAACTAGGCTTACCGTTTGCAAACTTCCGCTTTTGATAAAACACATAGACTTTTCAATTACACTACAACCTTGTACTTGTATATAAATTAAAAAAGTAGCTACAAGGCCTAATAAGACTTACCTACATGATAGATTTGATTAGAATTTACTACACAAATTTCTTACATTTAAAATTTAGATATTTTATCGATGTATATACCTATAGGTATATAAATACCTATAGTGGTACGTGCAATTTATTAAAAAGTTAATAAACAAAGTTACTAAACAAAAGACTAGTCAAATGTGAGTCTGAGAGAGAGAGAGAGAGACAGAATAACACACAGGCAATAATTTATGTATTGCTTTAATTTGGCTATAATAAAAAAAATGTTAAAGTGCATGTGATTTAGATATTCAGCCTCTTCTACGCGACCTTTAGGAAAAAGATGGAATCTTAATATACAGACTGACAAACAGACAACATCGTGATAAAAGTTGTATCATACAAGAGATACCGGGTTTCGTCTTATTCTTTTCAGGTACGGAATCCTAAAGGTCATGGAATGCTATAACAGTTTTTAATGCATGACCTATTACTTAATGATATAAGTACATCTAAGATACATAATTATAAAATATAATACCTTACAATAATTTACTTTGAATGATTTTTTTAATATAGCAGTTAATAGAGAATAATTAAAAATGTTGTAGCCCATAATATATGATGAACACATATAAAAACATTTCATAGCTGCACCGAGAAAGTGACTTATACATCTTAATTACAACATGCAATAAAAGTAAAAATATTTACTTCTACCTAATCCAAATATTTGAATTAACAGAAACGAGGACAACAGATATTCTTAGTATTGTTGTGCTATTTGCTATCACTAGATTACTCTTATCATAATTCACGAGTACATTTAACATGACATCATAACTTCCACTGGCGGCCACCAGTTTTAATGATCTCTATCACCTGGCGGCGTTAATACATAATACGCGCGTAAATACGTAATCAGAGGTCATATTGGACTGGTTTGTTGCGTTCCATTCCTTGAACTTGAGCGAGCGAAACTGGAGGTAAACAAACGAACAACTCGTTGACGCGCATTTGTCATTTGGTAGCCGGAACGCAAACGTGTCGCTGGAGCGCCTCGCCGGTCGCGATTTACGAACGGAACGTAACTGTCAAATTCAAATTGTTTTTTTTCTTTTCGATAGTAGTTAATTTTGTTAGTGATTGTTTGTTATTGTGATTTTAGTGTTTCTTTATTTAAATTAATATTTATTAATATGGTGTTCATGAAGAAATTGCACCTAAGTTTTTATTAAAATAATTGTATATGTAATGTGACTGTGAACATGTAAAGGTTTGTATTTAATTTTGTTAGAAAGAAAGATGGATTATTTCAATTAAGTAACTTGTAAGTTTTTGCCAGTGCTTTACTTAAAAAGGCAATATTAGCATAACTCACTTCATAATTGTCATTTTTAATAGAAAGGTTAATTTTATAGTGATTCGATACGTTTTCTCGACACGTAAAAGTGAAACCAGAAAGAAGTCTATCGTCATAAAAACAACGTTAAGGGCCTAGGTTTTGTGCATATAAGTAACTACAACCACTTGTTTATTGCAATGTAATTTAAAAAACTTATTTAAGCAAATTTTACCCGAGCGAGTTAAATACGGTAAATTTACGTGAAATATAATAAACTAAGTGCTTTAATTTCTTGTTAAAGTATTCCTTCGGTTTCAGAAATTTACATGCCTATTAAGTTTTAACTTATTTGTGTTTAGACCCTGAGTCATGTTGAAATGCTGGAGACGGTGACGCGTTTCTTTTGGTAAAGAATGCGTAAAGAATGTCAATTCTTAAAACAACATTCATTCGTTTACAACTATTGTTTTGATTTCTGTTCTTATTCACTATATGTACCGTAACGGTTTCTTAGTAATTTGTATAATTCATTCAATTTGTGGCCACGACTACATTATGCATGATAACTGAAACGTCAACATATTTATTTTCCTCTATTAAATAGGAAACAAACAAAGACTCAGTTTTTGTTACATATTTGAATCGTAAAAGTAAAATTAAATTATACGACGTTTTGAGAGTACCTAATCTTGCAAGTAAATAAATATCAAAGTGATTTAGTGGTTTACGTCTGTAGTACCTATATCAGGATAATGACATAAGTAAACAGTAACCAGAGCAAAATATGAGCTGTGTAATATCTTTTCATATACATAGTTTTAAAATGCAAATCAGCTTCACGCTGTATCTCGCCCACGGCAGGTTAGGCAGAATTTCTTCTGCCTAACCTGCCCTCCTAGTGTTAAGACACTCCTTTCCTGCCGAATTTCTCGAGGCATTGCGTGTTTGGTGGAACTCAACGCCGAGTTTTTGTCTTGGTGCCAGAACAAAGAAATAAAAATATTAATAAAAAATAATTCAATCCCTCAAGTGGGGATCGAACCTACAACCGTCGCGTTACAGTCACACCCTTGTGCCCGTGGGCCGCGTTGGCCTCTAAATCTATCATATCATATAGTTGTGTGGAATAAAATCTTATACTTACAATTGCTTTTGCTTCATAAAAAATACTTTTATCTTTCGAGAATATACTTATCCTTAGGGTTCCGGCTAGGACTGCCAGATTATATTAAATTTTTAAGATATCAATAAATAATTTGAAAAAAAAAAGCTTTTAATAACTAAAACTGCCACTTACTAATTTTAATTTTGCTCAACTATAAATATTTTTTATTGCTTTTACACGAAATAATATTAACTCTAATAATCATAACAAAATTAGTCCTGGCGAGACACTAAAGTTGAAAATCGGAAAGTATCCATGTAAAATCCCATGAAATCCGAAAAGTCTGGCAACACTAGCTCCAACCCTAACGTATTTTCTGGACGAATGCCAAAACCAAAATCGTATTTATATTAGCAACTTATCATTATTTTGCTATAAATTTTTAAAGTTATCTCAATATAAAGCGAACTATTATTGTCCCATGACAGTGATTTACCGTTAAATATAAGAACTATTTTATTATACCTACTTACATATTGGTTACTTTAAGTACTGTACTTAACATAAATTATATTAAAAGTAAACAATTGTATAACAACAGTTTCAACGTATATTTTTGCTATTACTGGATCAGAAATATACACTAGCTTTTTGTTCCAGTCGATTATGACAGTTTTAACGTAAAATAATATCTATTTTTAAATACGGTCTAAGGCCACATCCTTTTAAAGGTAATGAATTCTATGAACTGGAATAAGTCCGAAGTGTGTAGTAAAAAAATATGAATGAGCTCAAGGATTGCAATTATATACTTACTAATTACTTATTTATACATAAGAAAATGTATAAATAATTAGTAAGTATAGTAGGCTTTAATTATAGGGTTCAATATTTATATGAATCGATATTTATCTTAATTAAGATGTGGTTTCTATCGAAAATTATGCTGTGTTTTTTTATTAATTAAGTATTATAAATGTATTATAAATTAAATATGATCGTAACTACAATGACATTGAAAAATTTATGGCTAATTAGCTTAAAAAGTGATATTTAAATATAATATTCATTTAAAATTAAAGAAAATCGCAACAACGGTATTTTTATAAAACTTCCGGACTTATCGTTTTTTTTTCCACAAAAAAGTAATCAATCGATTCCAGATTCCATCGATTTCCAGATATTGCAAGTAACAGTACATATACGTAAATTTCTTCTAATTTTAGTAATTTTTCTTCATCGCATCTATGTATACTTATAAATTTTATAAACACTACGTTTGTTTGCTTAAACGCGCTTATCTCACAAACTACTAGTTCGAATTGTAAAAATATTTTTGCGCTATATATGTTCAGAGATAGCTCGAGAATTCATTATCATCATTTGTCCAAAGGGGCGAAGCCGTAGGCGGTAGCTAGTTATAATATAAAATTTGTTAAATATCTCAATCATGCACGAACATTTACATGCCAAAGTATTATTTATAAATTAAATTGTGTTCTTGGAAGCATATAATTCTTCTTCCAATTATAGCAAAACGGTTTAAAACTAAATATTGACATAGCATTAGGAACAAACATGTCGTTAGAGTAATAAGTATACTCGTGACTCGTAGTTCTGCATTACAAAGACATGCCCATTATATGAACTTTTCTTTCTACGACTGGAGACAGGTAACTTTATGATAACATGTGATAGAAAGGTTTTAAAGCTTTTTATTTTTTTGTCACTTGCCTACCCTGCTGTATGTGGGATGCAGAGTGACGCTAAAAGAAACCAAACATTCTAATGTATCTCGCATTCTCGAGGCATAATATACATATATAATCTAAAAAAGATAAGACTCCTTTAGGGATATTTAATTACAAAAGCTGTTTTAACGATATTGTTCCGTGGCGGAATTGTTTACATTCCGCTTTGAAGCATTTGCCAGATATATTTACTTTAATTTATATTTACAATTTTCTATCGATATTTTTTGGCATAAAAGTTATTCTTTACTCATCCTTTACCTCTCCGGAATCTCTTTTAATTTAAAAGAACCAACTGGTAGACAACATGAAAACTGTAAGCTTAATTTTAAATTTATCGTACTTGTCAAGCTACCTATATATTTTCTATACTGAAGTGTGTAATCTAATGAATATTTGTTTTTTTTTAATTTCTAAGAGTAATAGGCTAACTTAAGTTACATAATGTGATGTATCTATTCAAAGACGATCAACCACATTTACTGTTAACGATCAATTTAAAATTTTAATACTAAAATATTCTTAGAAGCATTATTTGCAATTTTTATCTCGAGACAGATTGTTGCGTTCTCATTTGTTACCTTACGTGGAACGATGTTGGTCGGAAATCGCTCGCTTTCACAAATTTAACATAGGCATTGTCTTTAAAAGCTATTGTGCTGTCAAACATCATAAGCTGAAAAGTAATTTGACATGTCAAAGTAACGTTATTCTTGGCGCGCCCGAGGGCACGGCGTCAGTTAACAGTGGCAACAAGTTAACTTTTTAATAAGTTTAGCTTAAACATAATAATGTGACACCGCGTCAGTAGAAGCATTTTGTGAAAACTTTCTAAAAGTTTGTGTTTTGCGAGTATATTTATTAAATTACTAAAATTTGAATATTGGATTAATGTTCTTACAGCTTGTGTTAAGTAATCATGTCTAGAATTATATTGTATTGTCATATTGCATTAAAATAATTGAAAGAATTTAGAGATATATAAATTAAGCAAATATATAAAATAGCACCTACACCTGTATGTATAAATACTTAAACATACTTTTGACAAGAAATACAGATAATACAATAAAAAATGTCACACCACCACATAAGCATCAGTCACGACTCACGACCCCTCCCTGACATAAAGCTTTATTCTCTGATTGTTCTAATATTTATACACAGCGCGCCCATAAACACGAGTTAATTAAATATCTTTTCCTTATTTATAGCTAACGTGTGGCGTGATGCTATAATGTCGTTGACAATTATTTTATTCGTCGTAATGGACTATTTGATTATCGATATGCTCCTAGACTTGCGATACTGATGACTTACTGTCTCTAAGACGTTTTTTACTACATTTAATAATAATGAATAATAATCATCATCAACTGGCTGTTTTGAAGATAGTTGTGATTTAGATCCCTACCCGATAAATTAATTAATTTTATTTCCCTGTCTTAGCAACAATAAAAGCACGATTTCTAACGGAAAGTGAGTTGTAACACTAGGTTTTTTACCTACTCTGCTATAAGAAACTGAAAAAAAACCTTATTGAATTTTAAAGTTCCATGGTTCAAACGTAAAAAGAATATAGTAAACGAATGAAATTTTTATTATTTCTATAATACGTTAACATTCCACAATTTTTGTTTTACTGTATTTGTTTATCTTTAACATTTTTTAGAAGTTCAAAAATCTATTTAATTATAAATAAACAGAAAAGAATCAAAAGATAATGAAAACGTTTTTATTTATAATCCTTTGTTACCAATTTGTTTACTCTTTAGGGTTCAATACGGTCATATCTAATTTTATGATAAAGTAAAAGTAAAAATAAATTGTAAACATATAATTTTCGTATTGCTAGAAGTTTTTAGGTTTATTTTCTTATGTATTGTTTATCTTTGTTATGACATTACCATTTTTTAACCGACTTCTGTAAGAAAAGGAGGTTATCAATTCAACTGTTTTTT